>MU183920.1:147882-168724 GCA_016904865.1 Pissodes strobi
TTTATTATAATGTAAAGTTTCTCACACAAACGCTGTACCGAGCGATGTACTATACATCTTCATGTCTGGTTGCCAATGGGTACGCTTATTGCAGCGTCTTACTTTTTGAGAGAAATGGCCGGGTGCCAATAAATACCTTTACTTGGCGGGATGTCGCAATGGCAGGATACCACAATGTCACTTGAATAGATCTTGAGAGATTAGGGGATCTCAACACGTGAAAACTGCCAGGCATGGCCGATGGCCATGCCAGCGGGAGCGCGACTTGGTGCGTCTTTCTTTGTTGGGGGGGTCAAGATGCTACTGAACTCTAGAACGTGAGAACTAGATGAACTCGAAGGCGTTCACTCCTCCCTTTCTGGCGGTAGAAGATGCATCACTTCGGAACTAAAAATGGGCAAATTATGTAACTACAGAGAAGTTATATGAAACTTAACATCAGCGGTTGTCTAACATAAACTTATGCATTTTAACACAGATCTGGTCGAAATACGCTGGCTAGTTTTTATAAAATTGGATTATTAAAGATTGGAAATTTAGAGGAGATAACTTGATTACCTCCGTCTTCGCCATAAAAGCTCAGCGATTGGCCGAATCAGCGTGTGTCGAGCGGGCTGGCTCAGACGAGTAATCGTTGTAACAATAGACGGCGCTATGATTCTCGCCGCGGTTTCTTGATTTCTTTGGAAACCAGTGACGTGGAATATTAATATAATACGAATTAAATCGTTAGATTCGAAAACGTGTTCAAATGATTTTTGAACAATAGTAAAGTTATAGGTGGTGGAGGATTTTTGAACCCAGCCATTGAAAAGCTCCCGTTTGAACTACATTTATCGGGGTATAATTTTTGTGGTTCTGGAACAAAATTACAAAACCGTTTAGATCGTGGTGATGTGGGATTCAATCCATTAGATGAAGCATGTAAGGCGCATGATATAGCATATTCAAAGAAAAAAGAATTGTCTGGCCGTCATCAGACTTATCAAGTGTTACTTCAAAATGCCTTGCGTCGAGTTAGTTGATCGAACGCGTCTTGGAAAGAAAAACTAGCTGCTGACTCAGTCCTATTTTCTGAATCAAACAGAGATGTGCTCTTAGGCATTAAAATTTACCATAGGGTTAGTTCTAAAGTCATTTTGTAATTAAGACAAAAAGCTTTAGCATTATATGAATATTTTAATAAGTTATTTTACCTGAAAATAACTAGAGCTCATAAATAAACAGAATATAAACATTGAGTGAATGTATGTAGACTTTGCTACAATATGAACGATATCAGTCGAGGCAAAGTATTCGACCTTGAAGAACATGACAAAAATAGTACTCTTAACAACTAAAGCATTGCGTAAACAGTAGTAATACTAAACTAGTATATGATTATAATATAACCTTGAAGCTATGTACAGTTAAATGTCTGTTTAGAGTTCCTGCGGAATAGCTACGTATCAGCTCGGTTAGCTGAACAAACTCTTATATGAAATACAATAATATACAAGCAATGATAACAGGATAAATATTACCTTAAAGTCCACCTATAAGCTAATATGTACACTATGTTCACAATTAACGAGAAACGTTCAATATTTAGCAGTTTATCTTCCAACACTGAAGGAAAGTAAAAAAAAACACTTGCTAGGTCTCTTACTAGCTTCTATATACATGAGCTTCAATTTCTTGGAAATAGGAATGACTTGACTGTAGTAGTTTGAGTCTGGTATGCAGTTATTGCATAATATCATGACTTGGATGCCTTTCTGAATGCGGTTTTTTGGTACAAGCATAAATGATTGCAAAACACGCTATGCAGGTCGCATAGATAAGCTGAAATCTACGTAGGGGATTAACATTTGTGAGATCTTGAGAATACTGGCAGACAAGTACCGTTTAATCCTTATATGAGATAAGGCTTGAATATAACAACCCAGTGTTATACTCTGATGGAGAATGTTGAATATAATCGTATGTGAATGTTAACGTTTTAGATTCGAGATGAAACTCGAATATTGATAACCCCATGGACAAAGTCTAATGGAGACGCAAGCACAGCACGGTACTGCTATTTGTGAGATAGTGGCTAGAGATGAGACTCTAATTTGATAACCCATAGACAAAGCCTAATGGAGACGCAAGCACAGCACGGTACTGTGATTTGTGATATAGTGGTTAGAGACAAGACTCTAATAATGATAACCCCATGGGCATGGCGTAATGGAGACGCAAGCACAGCATCGTACTGCGATTTGTGATAATGTGAATGTAAACGTGTGCGTTTACTTATTTGAGATTCCGAGACAAGACTTGATTGATTGTGGTTCGAGACAGGGCTCGATTGTAGAACTCCCATCGATGAGACCAATTGGGACGCCATTGCACGGCCTGAGACTCATATAATGGCAGTCAGGATGGCAGTCAGGATGCCGATAAATACCTTTTTGTGATATGACGATGATTATGGTTGGATATCACTCTGTCACATAAGTAAAGAACTAGAGAGATTATAAGGTCTCAAAACGTGAAAACTGGCCCGACATGGCGGCTTGACGCCATGTCGGCGGGAACAGCGCCTTTTGAGCGACTTACATGGTCGAGGTTCAAGATACTACTGAATTCTAGAACGTGGGAACCAGATCAACTTGAAGAAGTTGTTAACGCCCCTTTGACACCGCCTCTTCTGGCGAGATGATATACTTCGGAAATAGAAAGGGCGAATAATGTAAATACTGAGAAGTTATGTAAACCTTTACGTCAGCGATTTCTAAATTAACCTTATGAATTTTAACACAAATCCGGTCGAAGTACGTTAACTAGTTAAAGATAGTTAGAGATCGGAAATTTAGGAGATAACTTGATTACCTCCGTTAATGGACAGTGATTGGCCGAATGTCCGAATGTGTTCCTGCATACTGTAGCTGATACGGCCTTGGGGTTTGAAATATATTGAGGTGATTGGTTTGCACGAATTATGCGTCTGGATGCAGGACTGCCTATTCGGCGGGGTGTCGGGCAGATGAATAAACGTTGTCACAACAGATGACGTTAGAGATATCGCGGCTTTTCTGGAGAAAGCGTTGTGATTGGTCAGTTGAGTTTAGAGGCTGCTTTACTGTCAGCTTTCTAGACTGCCTGAAGCAGTGGATCAACGTTGTAAACAAGAGATTGCGTTAGTAGTATCGCCACGGATTTTAATTTCTCTTTGGAATGCCAGCAGTGGTATGGAATGTAAAAATTGCACAAAATTAAATCGTGAGATTTGAAAGCGAGTTCAAATCATTTTTGAACAGCTGCAATGGATGTTTCCGCCGCTATGTACAGTAAAATGAAACTAGGCATGGGTAGCGATGACTCAAGTGTGCAGCTAAAAAATGAAATAAACCCCAATCATTTTATGAGTATGAAGCGAAAGAACAGCTTTGTCAAAAAAAGTTCGAGCATAATGAAGCGAAATATAAAAGTGATGCAAAATTATTTGAGGAAAATGGGTGCTTTGGTGGAATAAACAGATTCGACAAGTAGCGTTAATAAAACGAGAAATCAAGGGGAAAAGAAGCGCAAAATTATGCAACAACAAAAAAAAAAACAAAAAGGAGGTGAAAAAAAAGGAAATTATCACGAAACGAAAATTAAATAAAAAATGATGAATGCTGCTGGTGAAGGAAAAAGAAAGCAACCTGAATCTAAAATAGTACGATTAAAAAGAAAATGAAGCTGTTGGAAAACGTATTAGAGCAAGATTTATCGTCACAACAAGAAAGCAAGGGGGTAAACGCAAATTAGATGTATCCGATGTAGATACGACGAACGGTAAAAAATTAAAAATAGACCTATTTCCATCGGCAGTGCACACTTCTAAGAACGGCGTTTCTAATAGTTAGAAATGTTAGTTAGTTTTCGATAGTTTAGTAGTTGTTTAAAAATGAAGTTGCCAATTTGAAGATTTTAGGATTTTTCCTAAGTTTTCCGCATAATAGTTCGAAGTCAAGGCTAATGATATGCTAGAGAGATATGTACAAAGACGTTAAAACACAGTGAGAAATGCTGAAACTTTTGGCCTAGGTTCATCACAGCGTTAATGGGAAATATAAATATCCCCAATTGATTCATACATACAATATTATCCAAGTGAGTTGTGTCTGGAAGGGATGTTAATGCATTTTTATATACCTATGATGATATGATAAAACAATAATAACATTAAATTTGGGCTAGGACAGAGGCAGACATCATATAACGTTCTTCAAGTGCGACACATATAAACCAATATTAAATAAACTTTAGCTATCAACCGGCCATAGAGTACAGCAAAATCGATTTAGCATACGCAAAGCTTTACTGAAAAACAAGTTTAACTAATTAGAGCGAAACAATACTTATACTATTACAATAGAGGGAAAAACGTTGGCTGGCTGTGACACACCAAGGATCCACAATAGGATTAACAATACTCGCAACTATAAATCTGTGCCTAATATTATATTTTAGTCATGATTTATCATTATATGAATTGACTTTGGACGTTACTAATTTAACTTTAGGATATATCACATTGCTCTACTGTTTTTATCTATAAAATACACTAAGTTGTTTTTTTATGCGCATATATGTTAACATATGTGACACGAAATCACTGGTATACTCCAACACAACTTTTTGTATTATGAAGGAGATTCAAAGAAAAAATATTGCTAATATCTGAGAGCTGCAATTTTTGTTGTAGTTTTATTTCGGCTGTCCCATGGAAAAGCACAGTAACTGCATTTTAGCAAAACTGTGGTAAAACGTAATTTTTAAAAGTCAATCCTCATTTTTAAGTTTTTTCATTTAAAAAATTCAAAATAATTTTAAATATGTAAAGAAAAATGTTAAAATCATACTGATGGTATCTAGAATCGCAGACATTTAAAATCATGGGCAAGGCATAACAAACTTTGTTTTTATGTGAAAATAATATATTTAATATTTGCCTTTTTTACATAAAAACACAGTAAATGTTTCTACTTTTTTTTTGAAAATTTTTATTGCTTTTTGTACACAATAAATACATGATAATTTTCTCCTTCTTTTTTGAATATATTCCTCGTAATGGCAGAGTTTCTGAGCTAAACGGAACAATAATTTTTTTTTGGAGAAAATCCAATGTTTTCGTTTTCATCAAAATCTAATTTAAAAGTTAGACATCTTTCTCTTTTATAAAAATTAACTTCAACCAATGTGTTTAGTGAAAAGATTTTTAAAGGATCGTCAGTTTTCTTAGCTACTCTTTTCTTATTAGGCCATGCATGAAATTTTGACAAATGTAATACCTCTATGTTTCCCCTGCATTCTTTTATTAGGTTAATTAGTTCCTGAAAATCATAAACCAAACGTTCCGCCCCATTTTTTTTCAATATTTCCATGCACCCCGTCCGCACTCATATGAGTATGACCTTTTGTTAGGTATTGTATGGTAACTTTATTTGGGCCGATCCGGTTGGCTCGTTCACTAAGTTTACCAAACTGGTGTACAAGACCCAATTTTTATTTTGGGATGTGCAGTTGTCTGACCAAAAAAGGAACTCTTTGGCATCCCTTTCCTCTCCTATTACATGTAGTATTGAGTCTGTTATGACGTCAGCTTTCCTACCTGCAATGGCTTCATGACAAAGAACACAATTACTTTTATTATGACTATTTTTATTTATAGTCTCAAATGTTTCGTTAAGACTACCAGTCAACTTGTAAAAAATGAGGTTTTACACTGAGGCATAACTGGCAAAAGGATTACTTTCTGAAGGTCCATCGAGTATGTTCGTTTGTCTTTATTTTCATTTTTGGTTGCTTCTTGACCATCTTTTTCGTATAATTTGTTTGCTTCTTTTGCTTTGGGTTGATGAATTTTTAACTCGTCACTAATTTCATCCCCAAGTAACTCAGCTGATTTACATTCTTCACAAACGTCTGATTTTGTCGGACACATTGAAATGTTCATATCCCTTAAGACTTTCTTATAGGTCTCAATTTTGCATGGGCCAGGATTTTTTGAATTAAAGTCATTAAACATCAAGCTATATGTCAGTTTTCGTGGTAGGTATAAGCGATTTGGAGCGTTCTTACGACGGTAATGACTAATAAGGGATAATATGATTTAATATGCTTTTGAATTATTTTAATATCTCTTTCATTTTTTGGCTAAAGGCTTCTATTTTCCTTTACTAATCCGCCACATGTATCTTTTTTTATGACCTTAACTAGTTCCGTTATGATCGAGTCATTTGTGTATCCTAATGTGTTAAGACAAGTTAGTCGGCAAGCGTTAATTTCAGTTGATTTACTTAAGGGCAACGAAAATCTTCTTGATTCAGATCTGTGCTTTGAAGAAGATAATAATCTACGCTTAATAGGTACCAAAGAAATATGCTTACTCATCCACTTTCTTCTACTAGAGTAATGGAGTTCCCAAAAGCTGTTCCATATTTTTTTCCTGTTCTCGTCTGGCAACTCACTGCCTTTTACACTTCCCAGAACATATTTTTCTTATTGGATGCTTTAATCTATCTCTTTTTTTATCGCGCTTGGAGTTAAAGTTTCTTAGGTTTGCTTGTAGAAGCTTTAGTCTTCTTGTCCTAAAAAAAATTCAAACCATTCCGTGTGAACAAACTAAATATAACCCTGATCACTTGGCTCAGTAGTTGTTATGTTGTTATGTTCTCCTGGCGAATTATTCAGTATCGGTCGAAGAATCTGAAACGAATAACAATAAAAACTTCAATAGATCTAGCCAAAACAAAAAGCTTCAAAGAACGTATCTATTACTTATATAAAACTATAGAAGTAAAATATGTAACAAAAAAAATAATTTAACTAGACATTTGGTGTGAATAATAATCACCTTGTGTTCTACATTTCCACTTATGCTTTTAGCAATCCTCTTCCTTTTTGTGGGACAATTTTCCTCATCAGATGACTCTGATTCACTTTCAGTCGAATAATTGCGATCCAGATCACTGTGGTCTCCTGGACTATAAACATAGCAATTTTGTTTTTCATTCATGACCTCTACCAAAGAATATTCTACTATATAATATTCTTTGCCTCTACGAATGCATCTTTTATTTCCCTTAAAATACTTTTTTGTTTAAATAAACTATTTGATTTGAAGCCAGCTGAATTGTCTATAAAATTACAACTCGTCTCATATGGAATAAATGGAAAAAGTTTCACGGTTTCCACATATTTCTACAAAAGAAATAAAAATAAACTTGCGACTTTTCAACTTCCTATAGCCATATTTTTCGATGAGTGCAGTGATGTAATGATGCCATATATGTAATAAACAATAAAAATTAAATATCTACCTAATATAATAAACAAAGATACCAGAAAATGACGTCACTACACTTATCAAAAAATATGGCTATACTTACCATATAGTTTATTAAATTCATCTAACCGTACGTCATAATTTATTGTCTAACGAACCGTGTGTGTATCGAATTGGTTTCATAAGCTGCTTTGTCCTTCAGCTATACACCTCACTGCTCCTGACGATCGACTGCGTGCGCTAGTACACTTATGTCTACGGGCTGACACATTACTCTGAGCCGAGTAATGTGGGTTGCCTAAATTCACTTTTCGCATGGCCCTCCGCTCGCTACGGGGGCTTCAGGAAAGAAAACTAACCAGGTGCTAACCCAAACTAACCCCCAAGACATACCCAAAGTAAAGAAGAAAAAAAAACAGTTTGGAAATATAACCTGAAAAAAAAACCGACGGGGTTTGAACCCGGGTCGCCGAAGTGAAGGCTAACCATGCAGACCTCTAGACCATCAGAGGACATACCAACGACTGGTTGTATCACAAAGTACATGAAAACAGTTTATTGCGCAATCATGCTCAGAATTATGGGTCAGCCCCTAGACATAATTCGCTCGAAAGAATGTATTATCACCACTATAGCGGTGTCTTACTGTGATATTTTTCAACAATTAAAGAACTTTTTTTTAGCTTTTGGTATTAAAGCAGAGTAAATGTCATAACATGACATTTTTTACAAACAAATTTTTTTTTAAAGCTTTTAATATTAATTTTAAGAGAATTAACAACTCAGTTTTAGAATTCAAAACACAGTAACGAACATTACTTGCTAAGTCACCACAATTTGTTTATCTAGTTTTTTTTTTTAATAAAACACAGTAATTGCAAGCCTTTGTAATTACTGTGTTTCAAAATAAAAATATTGCGTAAAAACAAAATTAAACTAACCCAGTAACAATTTTCTCTACGGAAAAACCAAGTAACTTCATTGAAGTTACTTGGTTTTTTAATGTGAACTGTTTGTTGCTGTGTTTTAAAATAGGATTTTATACCCTGCTGGGGTAGTTACTGTGTTGGTCCGATTTAAGATCGCAAAGAGAAATCAGATATTGACCGTTGTTTTTTTTATGATAGCTTAACACCAAGTAAGTGTAAAGAAACAAAAAAAAATGATTTTTACGAAAATGTCGATTACTGTGTTTTTCCACGGGACAGCCGATTTCCATAACTATCTCTTAGAGATCATAATAATGAAATTCTATAACATTTAAATTAATATCGAATATTGATTTCTAAGCTCTCTGTTTTAATGCGTTTTTATTGCGAATGATTGACTAAGCAATAAGTCTCGATTAATGGTGAACCTGAAATAAGCCAGACACATACTTCTAATTATTCGAAAAATTCATCAGTGTATTTTCTTGATTTGTATTATTAACAACCAGAGTGCGTACCTATTATTTGCCCAAGTAAAAATTGTGATACTCCGGGAGACCATATATTTTTAGCTTATAATATTTATATTTTGATATAGATATAAATCAACTAAAAACCTCTATAGAAAATATTATGTTCGAGACTGCAGCCATCGCCTTTTCCGGCAATTCCTCAAAGAAACTCTTAACTAGCATTTGGTTGCTATCGAGTTCTATTATAACTTTACATTTAAAATATATCTACAAATTTTGACATATGAATTTGGACAATATTTGATCTGGTTTCTTTTCATATTTAGCCCGTTGGACATGGATACCCTCTACACAGCTCGACTACATGGGTTTCCTACGGCTAACAGGACGGCTATGGAGCCCAGCTTAACTGAGGAAGGTGTCTTATCTCTTCTTATTGTACTAGGAAGTAGCTTATCTCTTGTAGCTCTGGTCTTCGCCTTTATTACATACAGGTAAGTAATTCAAAAATTATGTTAAATTACCAAAAATCGGTATATAACTGTTTAAATCGTAGAAGATATATCTGTAAGTTATTTTTGATAATATATTCTCAACAATTATTATGTTCTTAAAAACTATATCAAAAGTCTCTAAACCATGTTATATAATCTCTAAAGTTATGATAAGTTGTAATGAAGGAATTAACCAATTTAAATTTGCAAAAATTTGGAGGTCGAGAGAGGTCGCTTCCTGTTCTGAAGCGACTTGTTACACTGCATGCTATATTCTATGAGTTTCTTTTGGCCCTGCGAATTTCTTTATTGAACTGCGTTAATTGTTCTCTATATGTTGTCCAGTCTTGGTTCGTTTTGGCTCTGTTAAACAGCCTTCTCACCTCAGACAGTCTATTGAGGTGATTGTTCTCTACCAGACCGTTTTTGTGTTGTCTGATTATTTCTGGGCAGTTTTCGTTGGAGGCTTCCAAAACTGCCTCGCTTAGCTGCTTAGCTGCGAAATCTAGGCCCTTTGTTGTGACTACTGTCGCACTATTGGAGCTTTTGCTCCAGTTTCTCCGGGTACCCTGCCCAGTTAGTTCTCTTGGGGTTCCGGAACTTGCTAACTATCAATGACGAAGCTAGTGAGATATTGTATCTAATTTGGCGATAGTCTGAACATGATGATGGTTCTTCAGAGACATGCCAATTACTTATCGAGTCGTAACAGTCTTAGCTACATAGGGTAACATCTAATACTTCCCGTCTGGTTACTGTAACAAAAGTAGGTTCTGAGCCTTTATTGGCTATGCGTAACCCCTGCCCTAGAATAAATTCGAAAAGGGACTCACCTCTATTGTTGGTGTTTGTACTGCCCCAGATTGTGTGATGGGCGTTCACATCGCCACCCATAATTATTAGTGGTTGCCCTCTTCTCCTACAGTGGGCCACAACGTCCCCCAAAATAGGTGGGGGGCAGGTCCTACCATCCATCTTATCATCGTTAGAGAAGTAGGCGCTGCAAAGTGTCCAAGACTTGGTGCCTTCTGCAGTTATTATTGTTGCTTGAGCTGTAACAAAATCGTCGGAGCAGAGCTCTAGAATTAGCATACAGTTAATTCGGTTCTTATTGTAGAGGACAGAGGCTCTTGGAGTAATAGCCTCTGCGTGATACAGGAGTTTTCCCCCTTGGGTACTGAAACCTCGAATGGCTGAATATTGATATATTCCTTTGCAACCCGTTTGCATAACACGGTGGAAGCGGCCTTTGCATGATGCAGGTTTATCCATAAGTACTATGTCCCTATGCTGTTCGGTTTGAAGCCTCTTGAGCGGACTTGCTTCACTATGGTGGGAAGACTCCTGATCTTCCCAAACTACCTCTTCCCTCTCTGCGTTTTCCACTACTGTGGTTATTGGAGGAGCCAGCTTCTGTTGCCTCCTGTTTTTCTAGCTTTTTATCCGCTTTTTTTTGCAGAAGGTTAGCCTACCGAATTCAAAGTATAGACTCATGTCGAGCCTTGTAAGACCTTCGAGTGACTTATTTTTCATCGCGAACGTCCATAGTTGGCCTTTGTCCATGTCGACCATCCCCCATGGCTTCCACAAACTGGCATTAATGCCTTTATTGCTGATTGCGAGCATTTTGGTTGACAAGTTTAGACACTCCTTAAACGAGGGATATTTTTCAGGCTTCGCATCATTGCTGAGCTCACATGCGACCTATTTCACAATAATTACAACATTTCTAAACTCGTGTAAGTCAACAGCTTAACGAGAAAGCTGCTTATCAAATGCCTTATGGTCTTCTTTCAGCTAATGATGGACTCATATTGGGATACTTGTTAAAAGTAACTCAAAAAACAATTTTGTCAGAGGTGATCATAAATATCTCTATGAAAGAACTGTCTGCCCTTTTTCGACAAAAATGAGATACTGCTAAGGATTGGTATATCGACTTAGATTACAAATCCCCTCAGCAAAGCGAAAAATAAATATGGAGAAGGTGCTTCAGAGTTAAACTTTGCCGCTTTTTACATTCCTTCCCGACACAATATAATATGAAAATATCATTTTTAGCGTAAAATATTCTCTCCAAGAAAGTCGACATAATTTACAATTTACAATTACGTGTATGTTCTATTCTGCTGAAATATGAAAAGGATGAGTGCCTTTGCAATAGTATAGGGTAAATAGATATTACGAAACGGGAAAAAGCGAAGCATTTTAAAATGCAATATCCAGAAAAAGGTCAAGATTGTCACAATATAAATATAAAAATATTAACATGAACAGAATCTTCACTAAAGGCAGGTAAGCTGTTTTCTAGACTCTGAAAAATCTAAAGTGCACGACATATTTTATGTTTCCAAGACATGTTAATAGTGTCATGAGACAGTTATGTAAAAATAAAGAATCGCTTCAAAATAAGAGACTACATCGCTGCTATTTTGTAATATGAGCGCAAGGTGATACTTTGTACTCCTGGGAGAAAACTTTAAACATTACGGGAAGCGTGAAGCTGAGAGCGTTGGTTTCTCGAGAGCTCGTATTACACAAATGTTCAAGAACGGTTAGCATTGCCAAAGCAACATCAAAGAACAGGAATAACGAGCTAATAAATTTCGTTATCACAAACAAGCATCCTATAAAACTATTTACTGATACGTCATTAAAAAAAAGAATTCTCTTAATAACTTAACAACAAATTAATATTTGTATTCAGACATTGGGCCAGTGTGTAAAAAAAAGAAAATAAATCAACAGTAATGCTTCTGTGACATTAGCAAATCTGGATTCTCCTTCTTCTTCTTATCACGCTTTCTTCTTCTGGAAATTGGCGATCCAAATGGTAATTATAGTCTTGGAAACTCCGGCGCAAATATTTCCGTAGACGAGAGGTCAAATCATCTTCTCAGATCCTTTAGCCATGAGTTTTAGCGCCTTCCCACTAATGTCTTTCTTTGCATTTTGTCCTCCATCATGAGTCGGGGCAACTCGCATCTTTCACCTCTCAGCACATGACCCAGATACAGTGATTTGCTTTCTTTGATGGTGTTCAGTTATTACTTTTGTTTGTGCATGTGTTGGAGTACTACGTCGTTAGTAATCCTCTGTACTCCTGAAATTCGCAGCATTATTTTTTATATGTATATTTCGATTAGGAATAAAGCGTCGCGCAAACCAGAGCGGTAGCGGGCGCGGTGGCGGTCGCGGTGGCGGTGGCGGTCGCGGTGGCGGTGGCGGTAAAATACTATACGTGTATTTGCCAGATCGCTTCTGTTTGTGGTCTTTAATTAACTAACACGCACAGTATTTTACCGCCACCGCCACCGCGACCGCCACCGCGTCCGCCACCGCGACCGCCACCGCGTCCGCCACTGCTCTGGTTTGCGCGACGCTTTAATGCCTCCTTTTTCTGTCTGTGAACCTAGCGTACATCTCCGGCATCGATAAAGGAGGGGGAGACGTGACACCCAATCATTCAAATTCTAAGCTTCGGAGTGAGATGTGATTTTGTAAAAAAAAATACATCCGTGAGGCTTTCCTTGCCTGATCAATCTTTGAATGTACTTCCATTTTCGTTGATATAAGCTCCTAAATATTAACATTGGAAATGTTTTTGTTTTCCTATTATGGGGGTATCAAATCACGAAAAAGTGCATGCTACATTTGGCACATCACGTAATATACGTGAGAGATCGTGTTGGTCTGTTTTTGAGGACGGAATCGGTTCAAATGACAAAAATAAATTAAAGCTAACCCAAACTAACTGAAAGTTGATTGAACGACTAACCCAAACTAACCCAAACGAACTAAAAGTAACCAAATGCACAAAAAGGGATAAAATGAATCGGAACAAATTAAAAACATAAAAGTAAGTTAAAACTAACTCAAAGTAACCGAAATTTGGCGAATAACCAAAACTAACCATAAAAAAAAATTGGTTATAACCTATCAGATCCGGTTCAAATTACTAAAATAATTTGGAACTAACTGAAACTAACCGAAAGTTGATTCAACGACTAACCGAAAGTAACCAAACGATCCAAAAAAGGCTAAAACTAATCAGAACGAACCGAATTTTGGCGACTAACCAAAACTACCCAAAAACATTAGATTCGATTATAACGTATCGGCGCCGATTGAAATGACTAAAATAAAATCTAACTGAAATTAACTGAATATTGATTGAACGACTACCCACGACGCGACGACTGTCTAACCCAACCTAACGCCATCTAACCTAAACTAACCAAAAGCACCAAATAAGGCTAAAGCGTATCGAAACAGATTAAAAATAACCCAGATTAAACGAATATTGGTGACTAACCAAACTTAACCAAAACCATTAAAATTGATTGTAACATATCGGAAAGTTAATTGAATGACTAACCAAAACTAATCAAAAGTAACCAAAGGCACCAAAACGGGCTAAAATGTATCGAAATAGGTTACACAAATTGAAGTAAGTTTAAACTAACCAAAACGAACCGAATTTTGGCGACTAACGAAACCAGAAACATTATATTTGACTATAACGTATCGGAGCCGGTTCAGATGAATACTTTGGTTTCTTGACACGAAAAATTTTAGTAAACTTCACGACACGGTTTATGCATAACTGATTATAACGTATCGGAACCCGCTCAAATAAGTAAAATAAATTGAGACTAAGTGAAAATAACCGAAAGTTGATTGGACGACTAACCAAAACTAACCAAATCTATTAAAATTGATTAGAACATATCGGAATCAGTTCAAATGACTAAAATAAGTTGAGACTAAGTGAAACTAACCGAAAGTTGATTAGACGACTAACCAAAACTAACCAAATCTACTAAAACTCATTATACCCTATCGGAACCGGCTCAAGTAAGTAAAATAACTTGTGTCTAAGTGAAGTTGATTAGACAACTAACCAAAACTAACCAAATATATTATACTTGATTATAACGTATCGGAACCGACTCAAATGACTAAAATAGGTTGAGACTAAGTGAAACTAACAACAAATCTAGAAAGGGGAAACTAGCCGCAAGTTGATTAGACAACTAACCAAAATTAACTAAACCTATTAAAATTGATTATAACGTATCAGAACCAGCTCAAATAAGTGAAATAAGTTGAGACTAAGTGAAACTAACCAAAAGTTGATTAGACAACTAATCCAAACTAACCAAATCTATTAAAATTGATTATAACGTATCGAAACCGACTGAAATGACTAAAATAAGTAGAGACTAAGTGAAACTAACCGGAAGTTGATTAGACGACTAACCAAAACTAACCAAATTTATTAAACTTAAATATAACGTGTCGAAACCGACTCAAATGACAAAAATAAGTTGGGACTAAGTGAAACTAACCGAAAGTTTATAAGACGACTAACCAAATCTATTAAAATTGATTATAACGTATCAGAACCAGCTCAAATAAGTAAAATAAGTTGAGACAAAGTGAAACTAACCGAAAGTTGATTAGACGACTAACCAGAACTAACCAAATCTATTAAAATTGATTATAACGTATCGGAACCGACTCAAATAACTAAAATAAGTTGAGACTAAGTGAAACTAACCGAAAGTTGATTAGACTAACCAATTCTATTATAACTGATTATAACGTATCGGAGCCGGCTCAAATAAGTAAAATAAGTTGAGACTAAGTGAAACTAACTGGAAGTTGATTTGACGATTATCCAATACTAACCAGATTTATCAAAATTGATTATAACTTATCGCAACTGCCTCAAATGACTAAAATAAGTTGAGACTAACTGAAACTACCCGAAAGTTGATTCGACGATTAACCAAGACTATCCAAATCTATTAAAATTGATTATAACGTATCGTAACCAATTCAAATGACTAAAATAAGTTGATATTAACTGAACCTAACCGAAAGTTGATTAGCCGACTAACCAAAACTAACCAAATCTATTAAAATTTATTATAACGTATCGGAACCAGCTCAAATAAGTAAAATAAGCTGATAGCAAGTAAAACTAACCGAAAGTTTATTCGACGATTAACCAAGAATAACTAAATCTATTAAAATTGATTATAGCGTATCGTAACCGGTTCAAATGACTAAAATAAGTTGATATTAAGTGAAACTAACCGAAATTTGAATTGACGACTAACCAAAACTAACCCAATCTATTAAAATTGTTTATAACGTATCGGAAACGGTTCAAATTATTAAAGTAAGTTGAGATTCAAAGAAACTAACCGAAACTTGATCCAATCATGATCCAAAATTAACGAAATCTATTAAAATTAATTATAACGCGTCGGAACCGGTTTAAATGACTAAAATAAGTTGACACTAAGTGAAATTAACAGAAAGGTGATTGGACGATTAACTAAATCTAAACAAATCTAAAATTGAATATAGTGTATCGGACCTGGCTTAAATAAGTAAAGTAAGTTGAGACTAAGTGAAATTAACCGAAAGTTGATTGGACGACTAACCAAATCTATTGAAATTGGTTACAACATATCAGAACCGGCTCAAATAAGTAAAATAACTTTAGACTAAGCGAAACTAACCGGAAGTTGATTAGACGACTAACTAAAAGAAACCAAGTTTATTAAACTCGATCATAACGTATCGGAACCAACTCAAATGACTAAAATAATTTGAGACTAAGGGAAACTAACCGCAAGTTGATTAGGCGACTAACCAAAACTAATCAAATTTATTAAAATTAATTATAACGTATCAGAACCAGCTCAAATAAGTGAAATAAGTTGAGACTAATTGAAACTAATCAAAAGTTGATTTGACGATTAACCCAAACTAACAAAATCTATTAAAATTGATTATAACGTATGAGCACCGGCACAAATGACTAAAATAAGTTGAGACTAAGTTAAACTAACCCGAAGTTGATTAGACGACTAACCAAAATCAACCAAATTTAGAAAACTTAATTATAACGTATCGGAAGCGACTCAAATGACTAAAATAAGTTGAGACTAAGTGAAGCTAACCGATAGTCGGTTAGACGATAAACCATAACTATCTAAATCTATTAAAATTGATTGTAACGTATCGGAACTAGCGCAGATAAGTAAAATAAATTGAGACTATGTGAAACTAACCGATAGTTGATTAGACGGCTAACCAAAACTAACCAAATCTATTAAAATTGATTATAACGTATCGGAACCGACCCAAATAATTAAAATAAGTTGAGACTAAGTGAAACTCACCGAAAGTTGATTAGATGACTTATAAATCAAAACTAACCAAATCTATTAAGATTGATTATAACGTGACGGAACCGGCTCAAAAAAGTAAAAAAAGTTGAGACTAAGTGAAACTAACCGAAGATTGATTAGACTAATAACCAGAACTACCCAAATTTATTAAAATTGATTATAACGTATTGGAACCGACTTAAATGACTAAAATAAGTTAAGTGAAACTAACCGCGTTAGATCGGGGATTGAGAGACGAATTGAATGCAGTTTTTACAACCACCACTAATGTTATAAATTGCAAAAAGTGACCGAAACTTGAAGTAATATGCATTTATGTGGCTGTAACGGTTCGATTTTGTCAATTTTAAAATTTCATTTATATGCCGCATTTAGGGAAAAATTATGCTGTATTTTGCACTCATCGGTTTATTAATTCTGAATTTAATAATTCGCTTGTAGCTGCCTCCTTTCTTAATGTAAAATTACCTATATTTTAAGTATAGATTAGCTATATATTCGTATTAGCTTTTAGAATCCATTGTGATTATTTATTTTAGTTGATAAGCGATGTATGTACCTTATTATTAAGTTAACTTGGCTTGATTTGCATTATATTATCGTAAACAGCCAGCGAGTCGATTTACATTTCTAAAGAATTCTGTTAGCCTGCAAATACGCTGCATTTGACTTATTGAACCATAATTTAATTTCAGTTTGAATATTCTATTACCTTTTGAGAACCCTAGGTTGGTGTTCCGGAGATCGTTTTTGGACCTCTGCTTTAAATATATTTCTCGTTCGGTACAGCTGACCAGTTTTTTTGTGTGGTTCATGCCAAATAATAGGAATGGGCTAGGTATCGCGCGTTTTTCATTCTCGATTTAGATTTTTGAAGGTTTATTATTTCTGTTAGAGCATTTCCTAGCCTTTCTGGAAGAATGTAATTTTAGCTCACTATTCGTGGCTTCCGCCGTCATTTATCACCATAATAAGCTAGAATTAAGGCGTTTATTTTCTTAGACTTATTCCTTGTATCGAAACACTCGTCAAGTTTTCAGCCCATTACTACTTGTGTCGCCGTATTTAATTTAAGGCAAATTGACGGAAGACGGAACGAGGTCTTTTCTAGTTTTGCTCGCCTGGGGAACGTTTGCCAGTATAGCGAGAAACTGCACGTTTTGAGTATTGTGATATAATACAACCCTTTGATAGGGGATTTGCTGTGCGGTTTCTGTTTGTGTTTTAACACGACCGATTTTTCGGGCTCTACATGCTGTACTAGGTAAGCATTTTCTCTGGATTCCTTTTTCTGTGGCCTATGAAGCACTTGACCGCCATTTTGCTAAAAATTTTTTATTTCCATTATTTATAGCGGCTTCCACGTTCGTCCCATAAGACCGAGACCGTTGAATCTCTTCTAATACACCCTCAAGTCCGAGTGAGGTAAATATCGCTACCATTTTTGCCTAAATTAATGAAATTGACTGCTTATCCACCTTTTATTTTTTTGTGCACATAACGCCATTTGCTTTTCCCATGTGTTATTTTATCTACTCCATTTTATCTGATCCGAATTTTTATTTTAATGCAACTTTAATTTTGATCATATGGGGAAGTTTATATATTCTTTTAGGGGTGATTCATACCTATCTTTTTATATTCAAGTTACCTGAACCTTAATATCTCTTTTCTTTGCTTTATTGCACTGCAAGTCCATGGGTTTTTTTTGTTTTTGTCTGGGAAAATTTGTTTTATAAAAAAGATGTATTTATGCAAAGAGGGAGGGGGTCTATGATTTTTATTAAAGTAAGGGGGCTTCATTTAATGCGTACTGGATTATTTCAGGGTTCTTTTGCTGGGCCAGAACTTCTTCTGCTGGGCCAGAACTTCTTCTGCTGGGCCAGAACTTCTTCTGCTGGGCTAGAACTTCTTCTGCTGGGCTAGAACTTCTTCTGCTGGGTCAGAACTTCTTCCGCTGGGTCAGAACTTCTTCTGCTGGGTCAGAACTTCTTCCGCTGGGTCAGAACTTCTCCTGCTGGGCCAGAACTTCTTCTGCTGGGCCAGGTTTACTTGATGAACCAATTTCTTCTGCTGGGCCAGAACTTTAATTAAAGAACTGCAACTTGTTCTCTAAAAGGCCGGAAGCAGGTCCACAACTTTTTTTTCCTGGAGGCTGACGAAGGGCCTTAACTTGGTTCCCGCACTAGAGGCCATCGACAGAGTTCGACGACGGGATTTGGATATAAGTTTTATGTCTTATGTTTACTGTTCGTTTGCTTTTATTGATATAAATAAAACATTGAATTGAGGTAGCTCATTGATTTTAATTAATTTAAATTTACATTTATTCACTGGTTTATCGGACCAGTTAATGCTTTGAGTTGTTTTCTCATTTTAAAAGTCAAGCGGCTGGATAACTTCATTCTTTTCATTAATTTTTCATTTCATTAATTAGTCGGCAGATATAACTGCTCTGAATTTTATCTTTTTATTATATGAATCAAGCTAACCATAGTTTTAATCTGATCTGGTGCTTTTATTAACTTCTCAAGTTTTTTTTTGATCTAATCATTGTGTCCGCTCATTGCGGCCTATTATCACCATCAGTGCAGCTATTAGCGCACGCATACCTAGTTGTAAGAAGCTTAGTCTGCGCCAAGTGATCACTTTGATAAGTAGTTTAGTGCATTTAGTGATAAGGCATATAGAACCGAGGTTTTCCAACTGAATTGGTCTCTGTACGTACAATCTTCATATTGTACTCTATTTATTTCATTAATTACTTTAAGTCATTTAACATTCTTTTGTCTACTCAACCACATTTTTAGTATAACCATTTTCTCCAGATAGATTGTTGCTGTGTTTGCAAAAAAAAGGGATTTAGTAGCAAATATAGTGTCCATTAAATTTTTAGATTGTGTTTTCTTGATAGGTTAAGTTGGTTGATAATTATTCTCTTTTTTTTGTGATAGTTCGAAATTAGGAACCGGTTAATTTTATGAGCGAATCTAGCCACTCGGTACAACACCTGCCGAGCTTTTTCCGTTTAGCTGGCTAGAACGGGTGGCGCTCAAACGACCCCACGACAGGGGCCGGGCTTTGCAATACGTCTCTCCGGGGCTAGGTTAATTTTTTTAAATTAATTGGAAAAAAAAAATCTGGGTTTATTCAGAAAAAAACGTGTTGCATGGTATATTTTAGTAAATTAAACTTACGTAATCTGCTAAAAGTAATGTTTTACATTAGATTGTGTTAAGGGTGGGTGAGGGTGACTTTTAGTGTGTCACGACAGACTAGTCGTGTCTCATATCGTTAGATCGACGAATGTCAGATGAATCGAATGCAAAATGGTTTTTTGCTTTTTCAACCACACTTATAACGTTATAAATTGTAAAAAAGAACGAAACTTCAAGTAATATTCATTTATTTGGTATATTTTGGTAATGTAAACTTACGTAATCTAACCTGATCTCACCCAAACTTCTACCAACTATTATATTTCCACACAATTAAGAGTTTTCTCAGATCTCAAATTTAGTAAGCGTTGCATTCTGCTTCGGCATTTTCAATGTCTCCCCCGGTTGCATCTTTGTGAAGAACTGTGAATTTTTCGTTGATGTGACTTGTTCAATTATTTATCCTTTAAAATGCAGAAGTGCACTTATCGGTGCTTTGAAAAACTCTGTACTTTGGTTTTGACGTCACTAAGATATAACATAACATTTCGTTGTATTGAACCCGATTCAGTATGTTTTGTAGTTCTTGTTAATGATTTGCTATTACAGCAGTATCGTTAATGAATCTGATGTTGTTGTTCCGTTGATCTTAATACCACCTTGGACTCATTGTGAAGAGTTAGATTTTTTGACAGTGGTATAAATGTTGACTTTAACTAGTCTTATGGCATCTTGTCTGTGTTATAGATTCTGCTAAATAATAATGATATTAAGTACATCTCATCAGCTTTTACTGCTCTATAAGACCCAGATAAGATCATCTTTGGAAAGCCGTTCGTCTTGTAGAAGACCTACAGTTGACTAAAGACCTTGATAGTTTAGAACATCGAAGAAAAAATGCGTACTTATCGCTTTAAAATCGATACTGCTGGCACTTATGATTCCGCCCAGACTTGTGCCAAACAGACACACTCGTCAGACACAAGCTACTCATCAATATACGATCCAGTTGCGAACACCTAGGAGGTCGCTATTACGGGACTCCTTTTTTTGGTGAACTGCCTCGCTCTGCAATCCACTTTCAAGTAACGTCTTTCCCGAAAACTACAACCTACAGCTCTTTAAGTCCAACGTCCACCGTCATCTCCGCACATGCCGAACTTCCTTCTGTGTGTGTGCCGAACATAAAAAAAACTGTAAATATGTTCTATATTGTTGTGGAGGATTCATTCTTACCCTGGAATTGATTGCCTTTGGCTCCACAAATGATTAAATTT
>MU183920.1:168734-191657 GCA_016904865.1 Pissodes strobi
ATTTCACTACCATATTTACATTTTCATAGATTTTATTTAGAAAATAGGAAAATTAAATAAAAACTTTAACACCCTGTATCTTGAAAACAAAGGCCTCGCAGACACATGTTTATACAGACTTTTATGTTTATTTTTGGTACCTGAAGTACTGACGTTTCCCAATGAATCATCCTGTATAAAAAGTTAGCCCAAGAATCTCATAATTTTAAAACTCTATTTTACACCGTTTCGGAAATAATTAAAGAAACCCATATTCAGGGGCCCATTTTTAAGAGGCTCTAGCTCCCTTCCCGATATATATTATAAGAAAAATGTTAATTATTTTTGACCGATAAATGCTGATAATTCTGCTTCAAGCATAGTAGCTATATTCAAAAAACTATCTCATATTCGTAAATCTCAATATATCTGCGTACGAGATGGGAAATATGAGAAAATCGATGTTAAGGTGAAACATGTAAACATTTCATAACAAGTTTTACATATTTCGAAATGTTGAAGTCCGAATAGGACCTGCTTTGGGGGTACGCCGCCGCTTTCGCCTTTAACTGGAATATATCTGATTACTTGGGTGTTGCAATCGAGATGAATGTGAATGTAGCTGTTGATCGGCTTGTTAGGTTTAAACCAGTTACACGCCGTGGTGTAATTTAGTGAATGAATCTGAATGGAACTTTCTAAACAAGCTGAGTGGCAAGCGGACATGCTACTGGAAATTATTCTTGGCTGTTTCGAGACACGTTTCCAGAAAAAGTTGGCCCTGGGTGGCAATCCTCGAATATTACTATTAATTGGTAATAATAATAAGATACTTTATTGTCAAAAATTTTCACAATTTGTAGTCAAAGCTACAGCTAGACTACAAAATATATAAAAACACAGATAGAAACATAAACGAAAAGATAAAGAACAAAAAGAAAAGCCTAACTATACAGAACTTTATACAATTGTGCAAATTGTACGTGGTCAAAATATTATATAAAATAATAAATATCAAAATATTTAACCATTTAAGCATCAATTACTAAACACCAAACATTAAACATTAAACCAGTGTGTAAGATGCTCAAAATTAAGTATTAACAAAAAGTCGTTTACTCCGTATAAGGCTCTCTCCAGTAAGTATGATCTCAAAGCTCTGCGAAATGCGGGAAAAGATGTTATTGACTTCATTTCAAAAGGCAGATAATTGTGCATTTTTTGCATTGTAAAACATAGAGCTTTTAACTAACTCTGAGCGTGGGGTTGGCAGATAAAGATCATGCTTCGTATTCCTAAGTGGATAGTTGTGAGATGGCCTTTCTGGAATTGTTAATTAAGATATTAAAAAAACTCCAACAGTAGAGGTTATTATGGATTAGACACAAAATTCCTTAAGTCTGTTAATAAAATTATAGTGTATCATCTTGTATCAGCCGCATGTATGTGGGTGGAAAAGTTGTCAGCTGATGCAATGAAGGTCGCGCGCTCCTTTCGGCGCACCTACGCACCGTACCTTTATCGCCCAGCTGACAACTAAAACGTATTTCTTTTATCACTAAAACTATCTCGGGTCATCCCAATCTTCAAAAAGGGAGACATAAATGAGGTGTCGAATTATTGACCTATTCAATTGATACCTATAATTGCAAAAATGTTTGAGAAAGCACTTAAATCTAGAATATCTGCTTATTTTGAGGATAAAAATCTATTAAACAAACATCAGTTTGGAATTAGAAAAAATATACGAGTACGGCAATCAATAGTTTTATATCTAAAATAACAAAGGCATTTGATGAGGGTGATCATACTTCTGCTTCGTTTTGTGGCTTTCGATTGCGTGTCATCTGAAATTCTTGGAAGTAAGCTCGAATATTACGGGTTTACGGAGGGATCGCTGAGGTTGCTGCAGTCCTATCTCGGCGGCAGATGTCAGACAGTGGATCATGGTAAGAGCCGGTCTACAGTGGGACGTATGCAGGGCTTGGTTCTGGGGCCACTTTAGTTTATCATTTATATGAATGATCTACCCTATTGTGATCCGTCTGCCGATTTTATTCTTTTTGCCGATTACGAAGCGGCAATATTAAGAGTCAGTCTAATAATGATATCTTAGGGGCACAGTCTAGGATAACCGATTCGTTTGTGGCAAATGGTTTGAGTCTGAATGTGTCAAAGACTGAAACGCTGGCCTTCACTCTGAGTCGAAAAGCTTGTGCGGGTACGATTTCTTTTGTGAAATTCTTTTCTGTGTGTATTTGGATACACGGTAGACGTGGAGCTGTCATATGGAGTACGTGTCTAGAACGGTCTCCTCCCGTGTACATGTGTTGAGAAATTGGAGTCGGAATGTCTCCATGGGGATCATGGTTTAGACATTTCAGGCCCTAATTCAGCCTACTATTTCCTATGATTTAATAAGATGGGGTCATGCAGCTAGTGGGATTAGAATATTAGAGCTGCAAAGACTAATGCTAGTCGTCATGGGGTTGAGCTATAGGACGATTTGTAGGCAGGCCTTTAGATAGTCTGGAATATTGACTGTGACCGCCATGTACATTTTTGAATGTCTAAATTATATCACGAAGAACCTTCATTATATACACGGTTCGATCAGGTACACCCATATCAAATGAGACGAGATCATCTAACAACCTTACCATCTATTTACACCGAATAAATATGATTAGATTTGCATTGAATTATCATGCTCTGAAGCAGTACAACACACTTCCTGCTTATATTAAGGAGTTGCCGGTGCAGGTATTCACAAATAGAGCGAAGCAACTTTTGCAGCACAAAGCATTTTACTGTATGAATGAGCTTTATGCCTATAATTTTGGAGAACTTCAAATTTAGTATACTGTTAGTTACTGTACTTCTTGTTTGATTTCTTATATTGTCTAGCTGTATACCTACCTATTTTACTATTTTTACTGTATTCTTACCGTGTCTTTTGTTGTTTGCTATTAGCTTAGGCTTTATATATATTGACGTGCGTAAACTATTTTGTACAAGCACGAATAAATATTTTCACTTTTACTTTTACTTTTGATGCATTCTGGAAAATTTGAAGGCATATGTCTTCAAATACTTTGACATGGCATTCATATTAAAATTTGTAGATTTATACATGCAATTGTATGTGGATCAACATCGGAAAATGTGCGAATTTTTCGGCAATTAGGGATAGTTTTTGGTCGATTTTATGGCGGATTTAAAGGCAAGAGTTTATCGATATAGTCATTGTGGTAAGTAAATAATAAATGTAGAGCTACTTGCCTGAAATATCATATAAAACGATTTGACTCTGAGAAAATGTGTCAGGATTCAAGAATTTTGACATTTTTCAACCGATAAGTAGCGGTTTTTGCTGATTTGAGATTTTGAGGTAAAGTTTTACTTTTTCTATCGAAGTCTGTGGCCTTGGTGTGGGACGACGCTTGACGGATTCTGTCTAGATATTTAGAGAGTAGATTTCAATCAAAAGTATTTATTTTATATTTCAGTTACCATAAACCTATTTATTCATTCTTACAGTATGATACAAATGAAAAAGATCAATCAGCGAAGTACGTAGTAATTGATGCACAGTTTTAATTTCATATATTATAAATATTATTATTTAGTGATAAGAGGACTCCAAAAATACTTGAACTTGTAACGCGATTAGTTCATTGCTTAGCAACAGGTCCATATGCCTGATTCTCTCAACGGTGCTAATATTTATAGGTGTATATCGTAGCGTAGACATTTGGGCAAAGGCGCCACTAAATTTTCTAACACGAATATATCAATAATTTTTAACCATTGAAATTAGGGTAGTAAAATTTATAAAATAACCCTATCCAAGAATATTGAGAAACCTGAAAAGAAATTGCATGAACTTAACTTGATCTTGACTTCAGCATACCAAAATAAACATCAAATATCCTAATTAAGCTATTAATTTAAATATTAAATACATTCTCAGACATAACGTGTCTAATGAAAAATTAATTAGGTATCAAACCTAACTGAGATTATGGTATGGCACTTCAAATAATAATAAAATTCTTTAAAATAAGTATCAGAAAAATACCCCTTAATCTTAAATTCAAAATAATGAATACTGCCTAGTTCCTTTTTTTTAAATCTTCCTAAATAAAATCTGAAACACATCAAATAAAGACTAATTTGCTAAGTAAAAATCAATCATAAGGTAATCTCATGGCAGCGATAATATCAGTGGACAAATAAACTGATAAAAAAAATATATTAAATCAAATTAAATTGACCTGTGAAGAAAATATATAGTCAATGAAGAGCTACAGGGGAAATCCAAGTGAGCTCAATTCGGTAACCTGCTTATGGACGAAAACCTTAAGTGGTAGTTATGTAAGATGGTCTACTGCCATAAGGCTTACATCAAATTACAGCAAGTATTTAGCATTTAAGTAAGCATACGTAATACAAAAAAGTAAATCAGATAATTGCAATAATATTAGCAAGACATTTACTAACCAAGGTAATATCATATACGGTAAGGAAGAAAGTAGGTATTAGTTAATCAATTAACGTTAAGAAACGATAATAGATTCGATAAAAGCTAATAAACGATTAAAATTCATTTAACGGTAAGTTCGATAAGAATAAGATAAGTCAGGTAGTAGGTTATATACCTACAGTAACTGCGTAGCATTTAGGTACTTGTACGTAATACAAAAAAGTATGACTAATAATTAGCGATACTAGCAAGCCATTTCCTAGCCAAGGCAAATCATATATGGCAAAAACGAAAGTCGGTATTAGTTAATCAAATAACGGTAAGAAACGGGAATAGATACCATAAAAGGTAATAAACGATTAAAAAGGCATTTAACGGTAGATTCGAAAGAGATGAGGTAAGGCATGGTAAACAAAATAAGTAATTATAGGGCCTACTGGGATGTCATTTTCATATGTCATACGGAAGTGGAATTGATTGGCAGTAGTTGGTGGCTATTCCCTGACTCATACGGCTACTTGGCTGGGCCCAATTAGAGGTCTGCTGCTTACTGTGAAGCTGCATGTCACGCCATGTGGGTTAGCATCACTTCGACAAAAGGGGTTTCTAACTGGCAGGAATGAACCTGGAGAAATTCTCTTAGCTAGCGAAAGACCGAGCGGAGGATGGACCGTAGTTAAATAATAAATAATGTTAACTAGCTACCTAGTATACAAACACAAATACATAACATACATTTTGAAAAGGGTCATTATACATAATAGTTATTTGTGTATTTAGAGCGCAAAGTAACGGATTGCCGCTTGAGAAAGAATGTAATCTTTCGAAAACGGCAATCTTACTTTGCGCTCGAAAAACACACAGAACTTTTTCTACAGCCGCATTTTTTAAAATTAAATGCACATTTTTCTCTATACTTATTCTGAAATTTGCGAATGACTGTCAGTTTTGACATATTATGTTCGGGCTTCGGGCATATTTAGAACAGGATTGCCAGCAACAAACTGTACAAACGCACGACTGTCATTTATTTATCTTCGGTTTCCATGACCATTCAGCACACTAGACGGAAAAAGCGAGAATTTCCTTTTCCATGTTCGCGCTAGAGCGCAAAATAAGGATCCACGGCATTAGTTGATTTTGCGATTTCATTTGAATTTAGTATTTAGTTATTTTGCGCGCGGCTGTAGAAAAAATACATTTTTGTCATACGCTCCCAAAAATAGCTACTTTACGGACTCATTTGAGTCCGTAAAATGCTTCATTTTAGGCCTAGTCCCTAAAAGTCGTCATGGCAACTTTTACGGACTATTTCAAAATTCCTGAATATGTCTAAATGTCAAATTTCGAATGACATGACAAAATTGTCAAATAGTTGCTACGATATCAAATTCTAAGCTAACTTTGTCGTACATTATGATTTCAAAAATTATGATAAATTTCCAAATTTAAGCGTTCTGAAGAATTGCAAAAAGCGTATAAATAAAAATTAAATTATGGGAGCGTATGACAAAAAATAGTGTTTGTCACACGTACTTAAATGAAGTTTTTCAGGACTTATCTGCTATTCCGGACTCGGCTAACGCCTCGTCCGGAAACAGCAATGATTCGTCCTGAAAAACTCCATTTTAGGTACTTGTAACAAAAATAACTATTACGAGACGATACTGCCGATAATACGAGAAAATATTAATGGCAAAGTGCTTGCCAATTTATATCATGATAAATGAATAAAAATAGTAGATTTGTTGGTCAAAATTAAAACGATAATACCCCGAACTCAAAAACTTGTCTCTTCTCTATCTACACGTTCATGGCTCGGAAGGGAAAGACCACGCCAGTTGTCAAAAAATTTCTTCGACATCCGTTAACAGAACGTTCGAAAATGAGGGACGACTACGAAACCTACGGAGCTGTATGTATACGTCTATACCGGTTGGGTGCTTCCAATATTGCAAAGTATGAGATAGTTAATGTTCCAAATTTTAAGATATAAATGTTCAGAATAGGCATGTTAAGTTCTAATGTAAGTGAAAGGAAAATATCAACCACATAAATCCACCAGTGAAAGAGAAAAATCTATATTTCTGGGTTAGTTTGGGTTACCAAGTTTACATCGCTACAAATTTCATAATATATAGCTCGACTCGTTGAAGTTTTCACTTCTGTCGTCTGGTTGTAAGCATGCGTCTTTTTTTAAATAAAAATGTCTTGTCTTACATTATTTTAAAGAGCTTGGTGAGTACTTTATTATACTAGAATCATCGTAACCTATACGCTATAAATGGTATTATGATGAAATTTGAAGATTTTAATTAATTGGAG
Organism: Pissodes strobi; assembly: GCA_016904865.1. Classification (NCBI taxonomy): domain Eukaryota; kingdom Metazoa; phylum Arthropoda; class Insecta; order Coleoptera; family Curculionidae; genus Pissodes; species Pissodes strobi. Next base: position 175,525 of record MU183920.1, read on the forward strand.
ATTTACTGCAACTAATAGATATTCCTTAACTTTTTAATTTTGAGCTCTTGAAAATACGCTTCTGGTAATATTAGGAAGCAAATAAAATTGAGGGCCTCCTAACAATAGTTAAAATAAAACAATTTTATAAAAAGCCTAAAAAAATTACAGGTATTTGCAAAATGTGGGCATTAGTGCTTTCTAGGATATGCCACAAAAGATTTGTAATACAGTGTTTTACTACCAAGAAGTACAAGCTGTTTATTTTAAGAATTTTTTATTTAAAACAATTTTCGATTGGCTCATATTAATTTATTACTTTTTAACTTGTCTCCACTCTATTCCTCAAATTCAAAATTTAAATTCCAAGTATGTACTGTGTTCTCAAGATGCTGAATTTTAATATTAACTCTGAGTTTAGATTTTAAACTCGAACTCAGACTTTAAACTCCAAATTAAGACTGAAAGCCTTAATTTAGATATTAGTGTTAAAGTGAAAACTTTAACCAAGCGAGATTAATATTAAGAAATACAAGTATTTGTTTGTGATTTATTTTCGCAAATTAATGATATTTACAATATGTACGCCGGTAAATCCTAATAGATTCCGATAGAGCATCAAAAACTGTATAAAAAATTGTAGTTTGTATGAATAAATTACAATAGGCTCTGCGATATTTATTGAATTTGTGTCTAATATTAAAATGAAAGGATAAGCACAATAATTGCAATTTAAAGTAAATATTCAAATATAATTACCATAAATCCTAAATGCATCGATTTGCTTAAAGTGATAATTTACACCGAATCTGCCATAAAATCGACAAATGTACTCCTAATCGCCAGAATATGTTCAACTTTCCTGGTTCTGACCCATTTTTACAGCTTTAAACCGTTTTCAATGTAATTTCAAGCGATTAAAAGTATCTACATATTTAACGTAAATGACATATCAAAATATTAAAACTCGTATTTGTTTGAATTTGCTAGACATACATCAAAAGCAAAGCTATTCGTATAAGTAAAATTGATGAAATATGGAAAAGTTGGGAAATTATTCCCGAATTTCTACATGTTTCACTTTAACCGATCTCGTACGGAAAATTTTTATAGAACTTTTTAATAGCAGTAATTATGAAGCATAAAATAGTTTTTTAAGCTGAAAGTAGAAAAAGATTACCAATCCGGCATTTTCAGTCAAATCTATGAGATGTTATGGTATATTGTACTCGTATTCTCTCTTTTAAATATACGAAAGTTTGGGTTAGTAAAAACAATAGCAAGTCTATTGATAAAATCGTAATGAATTTACACTCGATTCAATAATAGTAATGCGCATTGTCGTTTCTTTGAGGTATACTTGAATTGATTCGACGCTTGGCAACTTCTAAATGTACGAAAGTTTGGATGCTTAAGATCGTTCGGTTTTTCAGTAATAAAATATTATGTGGTGAAGTGTCGTGACAAAACTCGAAATGGCAAAAAGTTTAAATTCAAGTAGCTCACCCTTTATAAAAGGCATCATCATTTTTAATTACCTTCTAGCATGGTTTTTAGGGCAGATTCTTGTCAAGTAAACGGTTTGTCTATAAAGGAAATATTTATCGAGGAAAAAATATGTAAACCTTCATTTTCTGAACAGAGGTCTATGTAATTAAATTTTCCCTCATAAATTTATTTTCGCGACATTTTTGAAACAGAAAGGCGTTTAAAGAATTTTCTTCCTAGTACTTCCCTATCGAACTGTTTTTCTTTTCTCGCGACTTTTCGGCGCTAGTACGACCCAAAAAGACCCGCTTTTAAAAAATATACACACTCAAAAAAAATACTCACCAATTTCAATCAAATTCGAAAGACTGCCAAAGGGAGTGAGTTCAGAAAATTTTATCAAAATTATAAAATTTTGCATTTGTAAGGAATACCAATTGTTCAGATATAAAATCTAAAGAATGTACTATTTTGTTATAATCAAAATTTCGAAAGCTTTTTCGTATATTTGTCTTTAAATATTGATTGTATATCGTCCAAACTGTAAAATAAACGGCGTTTTAAATTTTGATGTTAAAATACAAACTGACTCGCTATACAAAACAGTTTCAATATCAGCGATTCTTGTTGTAAACTTACGTCCTTTGGAAAACAGAAAACATGAAATTTAGAACCAAGTTTTACGTATACGCCTAACAATATAAATGGCATACCTAAATATACAACGAAATATTAGATACAACTTTCACACACTCAAAAGCACAAAAAGACTTTCGAATTTACAAAAATGCTACAAGATAACACTAAAAGTCGATTTAAGAATCGGCAGAATCGCAACCTGAAGTTTGTTTTTGCGCTGTTGCCGGTTGTATAAGGAAATTACAGTAGAGTTTTGATAATAATTGGCGCGTATGATTTTAAATATGTAGGTATGTGAAAGCAAGGTGTATGTATATTTTATTGATATAGATACATAATATGAATAATATTGTAATCTAGTAAAAAGCATAAGCTACTAAACAAATATCACCCTGTCGAAAGTTTGAACTTGAACTTGGAGATTGTTATATAAACATTAAAGGCAAACTATAAACAACGCGAGCAATCAACGGGAGCGACTTTGAACCTTATGCGTGCAATGATCATCACTTTGTTTTATATAAATACGCTACCGAACCCTCAGTTCGGCAGACTTAGTCTCACCTCCAGCTCCCAAGGTTAGTCACTTGACGACTGCCTCCTGGGTTCTATCCGCTCCTAGAGTTAGTCATACGACTGCTTTAGGTTCCATTCCTTTCCTACCAAACCTGGTACCGGTAAGCCACTTGACGACTGCTAGGACCAGGGGTTGCACAACCTCCATAGTAAAGTCTTGACAAGAAGTTTGTCAGAGTGTTGAGAAAGACAAGTGTCTAAATAGTCAGTTAAAAAGTTTAGTGAAATCTCTTAGTGCTCTTAAATAAAACCCAACCCTTAAGAAAAACTATAAATTATAAGACAGTAAACAAAGACCTATAAACAGTACCTCAAATCGAGAAAACATGCGCACCGTAGTAATCGGGTATAATAGAATCTCATTTTTTCTGACCAATAATTGTTGTTAAAGTTTTATCGTTAATACATTGTTATTGTTATAAACTAAACGTGCTTACTTTATCATCTCTTCTTACCCCACGTAACGCGATCCCGTTCTACCTCAGTTACCCCCCAGCATGCTAAACAAGGCGTGTCCTCACGAGTAGAACATTCAGTGGTAGATTAAAGGAAGCATTGAGACCCCGTCATTGTACTTATCGCGACGAGGCTCTTCTCTGAGAAGTTATTCTTTAAATAAACGCGCTACCCCTTAAATTACTCGTGACAATATATCTAAAACATAATATGTACTTATGTATGTATTTTGAGAGATGGTTATTAATAATGCACGAATTTTAAAACGTATGTACTTATTTACTTGTTCCCATTATTTTAGGAAAGTGCACGAATAGGGTATCAGTATTAGATAATTAAATAACTAATTTCGAAATACCACCGTATAGAAAGACTAAATAATACCTTATGGAAATATGTTTTCAACAATATTGGCGAAATTGTAATGTAAGAGATATATTCTTTATATAGGGGCATCCTAATATTCGCTACTATCGTTGAAGTCTGGCAACATTGTATGTACTTGCGCCTGGATTGCAATTACCCTTCCCATTCCATGCGAAAGCGTCCCGTCTACATCTTCGCTCCAAATAGCAATGGCTCAAATTCAATACGTTACGAGCTAAAATTTTATAAGCACTTGTTCCTTTTGTAGAGGTTTTATTTATGTAGCAGTGTTTCTCTCTTGTTTGGCTGAAGTCGACTCTACTCGAATGAGCGTTGTATAGCCAAGCGTGACGGCCTGGTCTTATTGGCTACCCAGAAGAGAGTGTGCTGAACGTGCCAAAAGAAGTTTTCTCTTCAAAAATTAGGCCTTTACGATTTCCCAAAAAAAACATTAGAAAATGTTATGATTGGGTTAGTTACATTTTCCACGTTCACCAGTATACCATATTACATACGCATACATATTATGACGGCTTTAAAAATACTGTTTCGGTCAGTCAATTTCCGTTGATTCGCTGCAATTCGATTATTAACGCTAACGGAAATAAGATTCTCCTCAAAACGACGCCACGTTTTCGCAAAACAGTTGCTTTTCGGAGTCATAATAGCCAATCTAGTTAAAGAGAGTTGGCAGTTGGAATTGGAAATGTAATTAGATCTAGATTTATATCGTCCACCAAAAATAGCACAAAAAATACGAATGGAATAACGAAGGAAAAATGTCTAACTATGCGATGAGCGCTCATCATTGGTCATTAAAGGTAAAAGTTAAATGGAAAAGCTTCACGGATTTACTTATATTTGTCATTGTTAGATATACAGAGCTTTTCGAGAGAAGGCATTTTCTGGCGCACTGTATGACTGTGGACTCACTCCCAGGACATCTGTTTCCCCCTAATTACAACCTGCAACTATTCAAAAACCATGTAAATCAACATCCTAGCACACACGCTCGTCGAGTGTCATAGGATCTTCCATACTGTGTGTGCCACTGCCCTAAAAAGAAGACTTTTTTATTATATTACGCTATTATTTGTTCCCAACCTTAATGTGCCTTATAAAAATAGCAAATTATTTATCTGAAATCATTCGTAAATTTCATAAATATGGTAAATATATTATTATAATCTTATAGTATTATAATATAGGTTACATGTTTTTAAGGCGAACATAAAACGCCCTTAATGATGATGAGTTTCTTTAATGAACTGATTGGCATAATTATCCTTCGGGAAGTAATATCGAAAAACATTTTACCTTTTGTACATTCAGCAAAATCTGCAAAAACAATAATTTAATTCTCTTACTGGAGCTAAGTTTTCAACTGTATTCAGGTCTAATTAAAGGCATATATTCGATAATATAGCCGCTTAGGAGGTGCACAGTTCATTATGGCGGAATACGAGATAATATTCTATGACTTGTAGAAATTGGCTAACAATGGCATTATACTCCACCTAAAGTGCCTGGAAATGCGCATTGTTCTGGGTCTGAAAATTAATGAATTAAATGATATGATATATCTTAATGAGCAGCTGAATGAATAGAGTAAATTATTTAGAATTAAATTTTGAAACAACTGGCACATGTTTATGACAACTAAATGTAATGTGTATCCACTATAACTGTCATTTGTGAAAATATTTTATAACTAACTATATTTTGTTGGCGCCCAAAAACGTTGTGGTCTCATAAACTCGTTCCATATTACTGATAAATTATGAGATATCCCTGTTTAACACCCATATGTGTGTGACATATATTATGACAATGTTTTCCCTTTTTTCAGATTACAGCATAATAATAGAGAAAGTATATATGATCAAAGAACTTTAGCTATTTGGTTCCTATCATCAACATGGTTCATGATTTTCGAAATCGTTTAGATTTATGATTCAGTTTGACAACCGGTCGAAATATAAAATTCAAAGTTCTTTCATGTTACGAAGAAAATGAGTAAGCGAAGAAAAGTACTAAGCCAAGTAGAGCTAGAAAAGGCAGTTGATAAAATATATATGGATCAGGGTGAATCAAACTTTGAGTCTGGTGATTCGATTGAGGATCCTTCGCGGTATGAGCCAGACGTTATTGAATCCAAACTTCTAATGAAAAAGCATTGGATTAAGAGGCAGCCGAAGGACGTGAGCACTGCTTCATAATCTAGAACGAGAAGGGTCAAGATATAAAGAAAGGGTAAAATAAGAAATAAACTCAGAATTAACTTTCCAAGATGTTGTTTGGACATAGTATAAGAAAATATATAAAATGCTTCTTTTACCGGTACTCATGGAATACTGTTAGACTTATTATTCTCAACAGATGACGTTAGGCGCCAATTTGTAATAACTCATATTCCGTTCTAAAGCTGTGTAATCAGATAAGTTTAACTTAGTTCACGCAGATTTTTTTAACTACGAATTCTGATAGTTTTCAAGTTCAAGCTTTTACATGCTTTTACAAGTTATTTATATTTCAAGTACGATATGAGAGTTATTACAGTCAGTAAGAAATATCTCATTGTGGCATGTCATAGCGCACGTGCAATATACAACAATATTTTATTTATGACCATTGAAATAAGCAAGTAAATTTAAATTTTGAAGTAAAAGAGTTAAACCTTGACTTTAAAAATTGTGATATTTGACCCGTTATATCAAATAAATTATTATAAATTCAATTACACACAATAATTTAATAATGACTTTTAATGAGGGCCTTGAATAATTAGTGATGTAATAACCTTTATAACGCATTGCAAGTAAGTCAAAATGATTGACGTAATAAGCATTTACTGTGTAGATCATATAAAAAGTTTATTACATTTTGCAGCTTTTCTGTCAATACACCTTCCTAACATTAAACCTAGCATCAAACTAGGAATAAAGCATTATTTAATATAGTATTGGACGTATTTATTACTTGAATAATTCAAATGTAGTGCCCTCATAACTGGAAATTCCATTATGGAAGGGAAACCATTTCTCTTTTTACGCCAGATGCGACTTCATCACTTAGGAACAACTCAGCGAAATTACTGGAGTCATTATTTAATTATACACCTTGCGTGATGTCTCTAATTTTACGTCTGTCACCTGCATTATTAAGTCTGAATGTATATTATATTTACTTTAGGTTGTAGGGAGTGGGATAAATGTACGATTGCGTTTTCCACATAGCCCGACGAGATAAGCTAAATATATTAAAATACGTTTATAATGAAACTGCATAGAATGCAACATATGAGACTTGTTAAACCTTGAACTTGTAACAAAGATGTTTCTTTTTTTCTAATAATTGAACTTTTGATGTGGGCACTCAGGTATCTAATAGTAAGTACGTTTAGTTAATATATTAAAATTCAAAAATGGACAAAACATAATAAACTTTGAGACGTGATTTACTTGTCAAAATGTATGCGTATTTAGAATATTACGAATGAACGAAAATATTCTTATTTCTTAAAACTGTGGAATATAATATTGCGGTGAAAATTACAATTTTCTCGATCATTTTGATGTGTAAACATCTTGCGCGGCTGTATGAGGAGAAATCTCGGGAAAATGGACGGAAGTGTGAAGCCCGGATGTGACATCATAGCCATGCGCTGTCTACTTCTGCGCTTCCTTGTACAACGAATAGCGGATAAAGACAGCTTGCAAAATACATTTCCGATTTGCCGGAAGGCATCAAATTGAAATTCAAAACAAGCTTTATAAAATACGTTTATCAAATTTTCATTATACTGAAAAGTTTTTGTTCAATATGCACAAAAGCCGAAAATTGTACCCTGGGGTTAGTTGACGCACTCCAGTCGGGGCTAGTTGACGCAGAGTTTCTCATGTAAATTAACTGGTTAATACTATTATTTAACTAATTTTAGCACTTTTTAACAATTTAGAAATAAGATGGTACCTACGTCTCAATATTTTTATTCAGAGTTAATGTTTTTATTTTGTTTTAGTATTTTTTCTAAGAATTATTGTTTTCGTTTTTTTTTGGTTTTACGATTTACGTATCAGTATTTTATGAGAATTAATGTTTCACTTTTTTTAGCATCTTTATGCCAATGTTTTGACGCTTTTAGTTCTGTGCTGTTATCTTTTCAAGGATTATTAATCCTGTATTTAGTTGTTAAGTATTTTTGATCTGACCTTTTTACTTCTGGTTTTTGTTTATAAATTTTGGAAATATACATATTTATAGCATTATTTGGAATTGCGCCAACTTACCATGGGTACTGCGTCAACAAACACCGGAATGGGGTAGGTTGACGCACCCTGACAAATTTTGTTCAACATTTTTTTGTACCCAAAATAGGAAGATTTGGATTCATTTTTTAATCACAATCTGTAAACAAACCCTTCAGCTTCCCGGGAAAATTTCAAGCATAGGTCTAAATTGTTTAACTTTGTCTCCAGTCTCAAAAATTAAAAAAGTGCGTCAACTAGCCCCGGTCTCCCCTACATTTAAAAGACACGATGTTGGTCTTTCCCACATTCAGCTTTAAACCGTTGCTCTTACACCAGTCTTCAAAAACTTCCATATCAGATCATATTGCTCTATGAAGATCATCTGCTGACTTATTGTGCCACAAAATTGTGGTGTCATCGGCGAACATGGTAAATTTTTCCGATATGCCGATATTAGGAAGGTCATTGACATAAATCAGGAATAATAGAGGCCCCAATACAGAGCCCTGTGTCACACCAGAAGATATTGGCTGGACCCTGGATGTATTACCCTGGAACACTACCCATTGTTCCCCTGTAGGATGAAAACCATAACAATGAAGCACCTCGGAACCCGCAATACTCAAGCTTTCGCAACAGTATTTCATGATCAACAAAATCAAAAGCCTTCCTAAGATCACAGAAGACTGCTGCAGCCCGATCTCCACCATCCAACCATGAGTAAATGTCCCGAAAGAAAGAGAATACTGCGTCAGTTGTGCCTCTTGCATCCTGAGAGCCAAACTGATTTGCGGACAGAATGTTGTGCCTTTCAAGGAATTTGGGAATTCGGCACTTTACTAGTCTAGCACCAAGTATCTTTGAGACTGTGGAGAGCAGACAAATCGGCAGAAAATTAGAGGGAGATCCTAACTCTCCACCCTTGTAAAGAGGAATCACCTTGCCCAACTTTAAGCTGTCAGGAAATACACCAGTACAAAAGGATCGATTTATGGCCTCTGCCAGAACGGCTAAAGCTGTATCTGGAAGTGACGTTAAAACTTTCACTGATATTTCATCCCATCCCGATGCATTTCTGTTTTTCTATATAGAAAGTAATTATCTTTTAATTTCCTCCAGGTCAGTAGGAAAAAAGAAAAATGATGCCACTGGCTGAGGATGATGATGAAATATCCACCTTTATGTTTGAAGTGATCGAAGTGAAAAAGTTGTTCAGTGAATCGGCATTCAAATCAGAAGCAGTGCAACGTTTCCTCTGACCAGTCAGAGATTCCGTACCACACACCAGTTCTCCTTTTGTATATTATGTATATTAGTTTGGGTTTATTAGATTAGTGTTTATTAAAATATGTTATAAAGAAAGTACAATGATATGATATATTCAAGATGGCCGACGGTGATGTGTCGGAAATTTTAGGGTCTTCTTAAAAGTGTTTTATATGTTCTAAAATAGTCAAAAGTTTAATTAATTGTGTGAAATGTGATAAAGTGTTTCATAGTTATTAATAGTAAAAAACAATGGTCTGTTAAGTACCCTTGTTTTAGAGCTGCAAGAGAAAAACGATCTGTTTACTTCCTGGAAGAAAATCATCAAAAATCAAAATCTCCAAAAGTAAGCATAAACAAACAAAGTGAGGTTAAAATTCTGAATTCCAGCGACAGTTTTCGTTTTGTATCTGTCAACAATACGAGCGGAGTGAAGTTAGCTTGCCAAAGTGGTATGACAGGTGCCATTGCGACCAGCAGTGCTGCCAACATCCAAAACAAAAACGGATCCGTTTTTGACGATTTTTGAAAAATCGGTATGCAGCCCAGCCCTAATGTTAACCATAACCCTAATTTTTCAAAAAACAAAACAAAACCACTTCAAAATAAAAACAAAGGGGAACAGAACTTGCAGAAAGGACAATGCAGAAAAGGGGAAAATTACTCTCAGCCAAGTAGCTAGTGCTGTGGATTTGGCACAACCTGCTGAAGTTCCAATGGGCCAGTCTGTCGGAGTTAAAGTATCCTCAACAGTGCTTCCAAGTGAACCTGTGCAGATTCCAGTTCAAGGTAAGGATGACAGCAGCAAATGGACCTTGGTGCAAAGGAAGAGGAAAAATAAAAGACCTGAGCCCATATTGGGGACAAGAAAGAATGTGCAAAGTCTCTCTGTTGCATCCCAGCGTGCTTGGATTTTTCTTTCAGGCTTTCAGCCGGAAACTACATCTGAAAACATCCTTAGCTATCTCCAGGAAAATGGTATAGATGGGTGTATCTGCGAAAAGATGCACACCAAGAACTCTCTCTTTTAGAAGCTGTTTTAAACTTGCTGTTCCAGGGACCAGAAGAAAAGATTTAAGTAAGAGGTAAGAGTACTGTACAGAGTGACTTGGAATTTGTTGGTAATGCTAAAGCTCTTAGCAACTATTTCAATACTTACATGGTCGAGGCTGCTCCATTATTAACAAAAACCTTAAACTTAGATAATCAATTTCAAAATAGAATTTCTTTCTCAACTAAGTCAATCTTTCTAGCTCCAGTCTGCCGGAGAACTATCGCCCTGTCAGTCTTTTGTCCTTCTTTTCCAAAATTTTTGAGAAAGCTATGTATTCCCGTCTCATAAGTTTTTTCAGTACAAACAATTTAATAGGTGCCAGTCAGCATGGATTTCTAAAAGGTAAATCAATAGAGACCGCTGTATTTACTATTATTGATGAGATCGTGAAGTGTATGGAGAGGGGGGAGATAGGCATGGGTTGTTTTCTGGATCTGTCAAAGGCCTTTGACTGTTCGGCCCATGCTATCTTGCTCAAGAAGCTGGAACAGTATGGAGTACACCTCTTGGATGGGTTGAGTCATTTCTTTCAGGACGTAAACAGCATGTTGTAATTAGAAATGGTGGTATAGACTATTAGTCAGATGATAAGGAACTTAATATGGGTGTACCTCAGGGAAGTATTTTAGGCCCCTTTCTATTCATATGTTACATTAATGACCTATCATCAATTGCAACATCAAGGAATGCAGCACTTGTCAATTATGCTGATGACACCACCCTTCTATTATTTGGTGACTCTCTGGCAAACAGTTTGGGGCAAACTGAGTCATATTTGCGTTTGGCTCAACAATGGTTTCAACAAAATAGATTAGCACTGAATACAGCTAAGTCCAGCTTTTTGTTCTTTAGAACCAAGCAGTCTAGACTCACTCTTCGGACACAAAATTTGTGGGTATCTATGTTGACTGTCATCTCAGCTGGGAAAGGGAGGTGGATTGTGTTGTTGGTAAGCTGAATGCCAGTTGCTACCTCCTGCGGGTCTTGAGAAACTATGTAGATCTACCAGCATTGTTTCTTGCATATCATGTCTGCTTTGGTTCTGTGTTGCGTTTTGGTATTGTTTTTTGGGGGGGTGGTGTCAATGCTGACAGAGCTTTCCTGGTTCAGAAAAGGGCCCTCAGGATCATTTTGGGGATGATAATGAGAGATTCTTGCCGCACTCTCTTTAGGCAGAATGAACTTCTGACACTGACGGGCCTGTGTGTGTATGAGTGTGTCGTGTTTATGCATAGCAATAAGCATTTGTTTGTGTATCATCTACCGGATCATGCCCATAACACTCGTGGCATGAACTACCATATTCCACATCACAGGCTTACCCTCTCTGAAAGAAGTCCAATGCTGTCATGCGTACACTATTTTAATAGACTTCCTGTTCACATAAAGTCAATTGAGTCCCACAAACCCTTCAAAAGGGCAGTATTTGAATACCTTCTTGAAAAGGAACCTTATAATGCCACTAAGATATCTTGATAACTATGTTCCTTGAGCTTATTATATTATGTTATAAAATCATGTTTTACATTATACTGTTTTTAAGTCTGTTTTATGTTAGAGTTTTTTTAAAGTATGTACTGTATGATTTCTTGTAATTTTTTATTTTTTTTTTTAACAATATTTTAACAACTGTATGTAATGTCTGGTCTAGTCTAGATTTTATTATTGTATTTTGACGCCATTTCTTAAATACCGTTTATATATTTTATGTTAATAGTATTTTCTGGAATATATAGTACTTTGACTTTCAATTCAGAAAATGTTTTCTTAGTGTATGTAAGCAACGCATATTACGAGAGGAGACGTTCAGACCTTTGGTGAACCAAGGTCTGCAGGATTTTTTTACTGATCTGTAGAGAAGCGCTCTTTCAAAAGACTGACTTAAAATTGTATAAAGATTGTTCAATGGATTGTTGTGAGAAAGAGCTAGACTCCATTGAGTATTTTCACAAATTGTAGCAAAAACTGCAAATCTTGATTCTTAAAAAAGTCTCCTTTTTGGATGTGGTGCGATATTACTCTTTTTTACAGAAAAAATAAAACTAGATATTATTGTCTCGTGATCCGATAAACCCGGATTTACAATTTGACTCTCAATAAAGGCCTCTGGAAAGTTAATACATACATAATCAATACAGGACGTTGACGTTGCTGTTATGCGTGTCGATCCCTGTACATGTGATGAAGGTTGAAAGCTAACAATAAGTTCTAAAGGTATTGGGTGTTAATGTGGGCTTTATTGAAAAAAATAGCATTAGAATCCCCTGCCAATATAACACGTGCATGTACCGGCAATTTAAACAATAAACGCTCAAGGTGACCCAAGAATAATTCAAATATGGAATCTGGAGGTCTGTATAAACAAACAATGTATGTAGGAAGCTTTAAGGAATGCACAACCGCATCCTCAAATATCCTTTCAATAACTAAGTCACAAAACTCATCACACTGAACAAACCCCAGGTCGTTGCAAAGGTCCTGATGCATCAGGATCATTGTTCCGCCATGCATATAATTATTAAGTCTAGCAAACACAGACATCACAGAATAGTTCGACAAAACAATATTTTCGTCAACTTTAAGCCAATGCTCAAGCAGAAGGATAAAATGCGGGTAATTTAAACTATCCACGAAAAGAATCAATTCATCTAATTTGTCTCTAACCGATTGAATGTTTAATAGCAATAAGTTTAATTTAAAGCAGTTATCGGTTGCTTTAAAATATAGTTGCTTATTATCGTACGGTCTGAACTATTATCATTTAGACTATTTCTTAATTCCCTCTCCAGACTAGAGCTATTTGGCGGATATTGCGAAGAAAAAAATTGTGTACATATAAATTTACATAGAAGGATTTTAGCACTATAGGATGCAAGTCCATTGCCCCTTCTTTCTTAGAATTATGGAGATATTTATTTATGTAAGTGTTATTTTCTGCTATAAATTTATTTAGCACTCCTCTATTATGGGCAAAAGGGGAACCAATCACAGTTAGATTGGTATTGTAGTGAAAGTAGCTTTTTTTAAACTGGTACTTGTGATCGAGGTTCCCCTCTTAGCGTTTTCGCAACCGACAAAAACCAAAATTTGTTAATTTTTTGTAAAACCCTTGTCTAGAGTCGAAACTGTCTCTACTATCTCATCAAATAAAAATGAACCTCTATGCTGACAGTTAATATCGAAAATTGATTTTGAGATTTTTTTTAATAGTGTAGTACAACCTAAAGCCGAACCACTATCAACAACAATGAGAAGATTGTCCTTTCCAGAAATATTTCGAGTCAAAGGTGGTTGGAAAGAGGCTGTGGAACCGGAACAACTCTACTCTCCGTAGGTAAAGGGTTGTCAGACTCATACTGCTTAATCTTTTGTCAAAGACTTTTTAAATAGAATTGTCATGCTCTAAAACCCTTATTGAATCAATCATAGATACTTGTAAAGCGTTTAATTCCTCCAGTCTCCGGCTTCATGATTGACTGAGACAGAAGCTAATTTGTCTTTAAGCTCTTGATATTCCGCCGAAAATTTATAATTTCTTATTTATTTCGCTCATAAGTAATGCTTTATCCTTTAAATCCGTTAGCAGCTTATTTTCAGATTCAACTGCATCGTTGGTAAAGTCGCGTGATTTACGCTTTTCCCTTTTCAGGAGGCCCTCTTCAATTGATTTTGGGAATATCGACGAAAAAACGAAAATGGCGGATTTCGGTTTCCGCCAGTAAATTCGAAATGGTGAATTTGACAGCTATCAATATGTGACATTATTAGGACACCTTTTTAAGACAAATAAAATAGCGTATATGACATGTCTAAATCGTCTTTTGTTATCCTGCAACCCGCCTCAACTTTTCTTATGGCGGCCATATTGGGTTTTCGATTTTTGGAAAGATAGTAAAATGTCCAGTCTATTGATGTCTATTAGTATCACGCTATCTTATTCGTCTTAAATAATTGTCCCAATAATGTCACATTTTAACAGCTGTCAAATTAACCGTTTCGGATTTACCGGCGAAAAACGAAATGCGCCATTTTGAGTTTTTTGCCCATATTTCCAAAACCAATTGACTGATCGTAAATCTGAAGCCGGTTATCAAATGCATTAAGTTTCCCCTAAACCTTTCCCTTTTAACCTGGTATAATAGGGGGCGAAATCCCTGTATAAAGAAACGACTCTTGGACACACTGTATACTATTTGTGAAAAAATTGATACATTTATCTTCAAGGAAAAAGTATATTGTGAGGGTTACATTAGTTTGTCTCTGTTCATTATTTTTTAAAACATTTCCTGCAAAAGTGTATTTAATAATCAACTATAGGAAGTAATATGTTACTAATTTTTTTTTAAGAACATACATATCCTACCTATTGGAAATAAGTGCTGAAATTCTTATCTCATGCCTTAATTTATTTTAATTCCATAAAAATAAAACATTATGGCGACTGACCAAAACGAATGAGGCCAAATTGTTGTTTTTTGGTCAAAGCTTTTCCGAATTTTTTAGATGGTACTTTATTGTATAAAATCCTTCTTTCCATTTTTATAAGGCCACATTGAAAATGCTCTTCAATAAGGTTAAAAGGATTACAAAGCTATTAAACCAAAGGGCGCGGATCCTATTAAGCTAAGAGGGCTAGCTCCAATCACGACATTAACTTGTCGTATTTTTAGTTTAGTCTGTGATTAGGGAGCTGAAAATTGGGTTTTATTTGTTGCTCTTAGTATTGGTAAACATATCATATGATCTAGTTAATTAATTAATTGCCTCACTCTTTTTCTGTTTAATAGCAGAGAGTAAGGTTATAGTTGATATAAAATAATATTGAAATAATATGAACAATAAAAAAAATCAAACGAGTTCAAGACCAGTAGAGAGAAATTAGTTATATGGGAAGAGGCAGTTGAGGAGAGTTTTCAAATCCTGCTGCTTAGTGAGAGATAGGTTCGGTTAAGGGCGCCAGCATCTCTCTAACAGGCGAACTGCAAACTGCATGATGTACTAGGCAGGTACCACTCCTCAATAACTAAATAAATTTATGAATCAATTTGCAAGTAAGTAATGAGGTACTAGACAACAAAAAAAAACTAAAATTTTAAAACAATGTCCACGTTTATTGATAATGTGTTAATATGTAAAACTACAGGTGTACTGCTATTGAAGTTCGGCTAGGTTATTACAATAATAATTATACCACAATAACTCTATAAAATTGAAAAACCACTCACTGATAACTTGAAGCTAAGATCAGTTTTCCAATCTAATACTGAATTATACTAAAGTTATCCAGTATCCAATGTTCCATTAAATATTTCAATCAAAATGAAGATTCACTGAAGTTAATTATCAAGGAACTAATTTGGTGAAATCAAATAACACATTAGTTAATGAAGTGATTTAGTGTAAAGTAAATTCAATGAAATTAATTAACAGAGTAGTTAGTGATGTAAATCATCAACTATTAGCCGAATAATGAAAAATTAGTACAATGAAACTAATTAACAGCTTACTTAGTGAAACATATCACCAACTAGTCATTAAATAATGTGAAATTAATTCAAGACAATCAATCAGCAAACCAGATAGTCAAGTAAGACAGTAGTCTTGGTGTCTATTAATTAAATAAAGTGAAATCAACCCAATTGAATGAATTAACCAATGAATTAGTAAAGACTATCATCAACTAGCAATCAAATAATATCAGCTCACCTCAATGACAATTCAAAATATAGTAAATGATAGGTAAGCCAAACCAAAATTAAAAAGTAGAGGTAGGTTTAGGTAATAAGATAGTTAAGGTGGAATTAAATTGAAAATAAGTAAAAACCACAAAATAATGTATATAAAGCCCGAGCAAGCGGCCTATATTAAATATCAGTAGTGTGCGATTATATTCAATTGAGTACAGATTTTTAAATAATGATAGTAAAAATAGAAATGCTTGTAAGCGAGGCAAAATATCAAGGCATAAGTTAAAGTAGTAACTAATATGCAAAATTATAAGCCGGTTAATTTTAAATATACGAAATTTAAAATGTTACTTAATATTGAATACTATTTCG
>MU183920.1:192057-225869 GCA_016904865.1 Pissodes strobi
TAAATATACGAAATTTAAAATGTTACTTAATATTGAATACTATTTCGCACGCTATATTGTTAAGACAAAATGTGGCGCGAGACGACAGGACGTAAACCTCAACAAATACTTGAGGCATCAAATCAAATATTAGTCGAGACAAAGCGAGAGCTGCATTTTCTGGTATTGAATAATATATACGCGGCGTAAATTGATAGAAAAATACTCTCCAGTGCTCTTCTTATTTTCACAGTAAATGTAGCTGTGCCAAAATGATAGATACTCTTTACATTAAGTACTATTAAAGTGATTTAATTTTAAAGCTTTTATATAATGTCTCAAAATATGTTTCATCTCAATATGTTAGATCTAATTGATTTGTTAGAGAAATAATGCTGGGATTTATTCAGGTGTTAGATACTTCAGCATTTTCATTGGTATTTAATTTCAATATATTTTTTTAGGCATAGTTATAAAGATTTAAATTATTTCATTAGTGGATATTGGCGAATTAGGCTGTTCTATTACACTAACAAGTGGCAATGAATTAAAATTTGCAACTAATGAATCTTAACCTGTATTCGATAGAGTAATCAAATATTTACACAAGCCTATCTCCAGATAAAGTCACTGAACGGCTGTAGAACTCTTTTATTCAGTTGAATAATACTCCAGGTTATATTTGAGTTCTGCATTCACATTAATTATTACTTAAGATTCTCGCTATGATTATCATTATATTATGTTGTATAATTCTGCTTATACTAATTAATACCGATTGTCCCTCAGTCTTCTAATCTCCTATATATATCAAGTTGATGTAGGTTCAAGACTTGTATATATTATTATAATAACAGTGCAAGGTCGTCAAGGTTAAGTCATCCTTGCTGTCTGCGTTTGGTAGCGCGTTCGTTGAATTGAAACAATGCTATTACGTGTACCAGGTAATATAAATAACCTTCGCTTAAACCTTGAACCGGACGGATTACCTTCACTGATCTGATTTCTGAAATATGGAGTGTTTTCTTGATACCCTACACGGCTTATATAAAAGGTTTGGGCAAATTTGTCCATAGAACTGGAAGTAAAATTCCACAATCGATGGAACAAAATTGATTCGATATGATGCATTGCATAAATTCATTGAAGAAGAATATCGCTACAAAACCTAAAGCTATATTTGGGTCTCTCTGAGGAATTACTGCACCTTCCAGCTAATGAGGAAGCTTACTTGCTGCCACTACCCGAAAATCTAGGCTGGCGTAGACAGTAGGTACTACCAGGCCGGACAGGTCGACGATGAGGAGCCAGGCCACGAAGCAATCCATCGAACATTGATTGACTGGATTTACCAGCCGTAAGGAAGGCAACACGATTTTCTTATTAATTAAAGCGAACCTAACACCGGAGAGTCGTGTATGCAATATCCCGGCTCCTGGTGTGGAATTCGTGAGCGCCACCAGTTCTGCCAGATAAACTGGAAATGATCCACTGGTATTATGCGGGGTTGCTAGGCACATTCTACTAAGCAAGAAAACACAATCTTAATTTACGATTCAATCTATTGGCTTCTTGGTTTTTTAATAATAACAATCATACAATGAAACTTAAAACCAAAGAAATGACTACAAAAAACTATTAAGTAATTAAGGGTAGAATATGAGGATTATACAGAGACCAATTCAGTTGGTAAACTCGGTCCTGTATGCCATACACGTAAAAACTCTTAGCACTGATCAATTTGGTTTACTTAATATTAATAGATATATGTAAATCGAAATGCATGAACTAGTAGCCGCACCAATAATAAATGCAGTAAAAATTATATTATCAATTCATAACAAAAGCCACAATACTAGGTTTATAACAAAATAATTCCAACGACACCCCGTTAGATCCGAAGGTATATTGCTGAAAAGGCTGCAAGCTCAGCAGTTGAGATAAAAGTGCCACTGCCCTAAGACGCAAGTGGGACTTCTCGGCTCAAAGGTGAAACCCTGTAAGGGCTTCTGGCATCGGTAGTGAAACCGGTCGTGAAGCCCGGTCGTGGAAGCCCGGTCGTGGAAACCCGGTCTTAAGAGCCCTGTAATAATCTAATACCAGGCCCCTTACTTCTCTTGAGTTGGAAGATTGCCTGGAGGATAAACTGCCTCGGTTTTATAAGGTAAGCTCGGAAAGCCTCTAGAAATAATGGAAAATAACCTTTAGCGTCATGACGATCATGTGCCAGCAGGTAGTAAAAAAATAAATTCCAGAAAAATCTTACCTTGTGCATTATTAAAATCCCGATAAATCGGTCGTGTCAAAACATAAATTAGGAACTCAACCCAATACCCCCTAGAAGGGTGGTATAAAACGCAAAACTAAAAGATACACCCACAACTACACTTCAGCAAAACATTTCCTCTCTTCCTAGCACGAATTCCTAGAAGGACGAGGTCATTGGTTTCAACCAATTTGCATTTGCAACTTCCTAGCAATTTATAGCAAAAAAACGTCAGTGATGAAAAAAACGGTAGTGCAAAGAGCTCCTATCGAAATGAAGAAATAATTGATGCGATGAATAATTCTAAGATAATTGACGAGAACTAAGCACTGTAGAACGACTGCGGAAGCAACAACTAATGAGCTAAAATTATTTTTCAATAAACAATAGGAAATATACCTAATCGAATAATATACCTTTAAAAATCCCAATCGACAGCAACAATTAAGCAAAATAGCCCATTACTAATATTTATGGCTATCAATCGATTACAAAACTTACATAAGCAGAAATCCCAAATCTTAAAGTCCCCAGCTGTCGGTAAGAAGGTGGAACCACAAAATAACCTTAAAATCTACTAAATCATAATAAACATAATGACCGTTGAGAGAAAAATAAATAATAATGAGAAAAAACCACGGGAAAATATGTGAGAAATACGCCCTAAATCCCTAGAGTTATGAGAAGAAACAACAATGAGCAATCTATGCAGAAATCAACAAGTGGAAAAGAAGAAAATAAGCAGAAGGTACTAGTTTTTACTATTGAAAATGCAATAACTAACAATTGTTCTAGAATTTTTAGGTAAATAAGAAAAGAGCAGCGGTATCACCAAAACAATGACCCCAACAAATTAAAGCCCTATCAGTCCGATGTCAATGGACATATTCAAACCCAAAATAGTAGTACATAAATTTAACCGATCTAAAGAGGTTCAAAGGTAGGTTATTAACTCAGTTCTTAAATCCAGAACTGAATGTTATTGTAATATAAATAGGCAAAGTTAAGCTAATATCGCAATTATTCTTATTTTAGTTGTTCGATAAACCTAAGCGAGCCAATAGATTATCCACTCTAAAATAATGCAATCGCAAAATGCTGGAGGACAACTTAAGAAAAACGATGATCAGAATGGCCACTTACAGTCACATCAGTGTTATAAAATACATATTATGTATTAATAATCGTATGTATAATTAATTAATATGATTAAATGTTACAACTGGAAGTCCACTAAATTAATTGACAATAAATACAATAAACTGATTTATGATTAATTAACCGAAAAGGTTAATACTAAATAATGTTACACGTCTAGAAAGCAAGGGAAAATGTTACACTGCAGGGGAGTACAAGAGCTCCAGTAACTACGCAGGAAGGTGGTAAAACATCTGGCGTAATAAAATGAAACTGTCAGATACACTCAGCCTATCTTCGGTAAGATCCAGGGCCGAGATGCGAAATAAAACTAGTGGATTAGACGAGGTAGAACTGCATCAGAAGACACCTTACATAGAAGTCTCCAATAGGGAGAAAACACTCTCCCTCTCAGATCCTGGGAAACCGAAGAAAGTAGGAGAACGGAAATTCGCTGGGAAAAGCCCAGGATAAAATTAAAAGTTTTAAGGAAATGGTTTTTGCAGTATGCTGGAGAAAATGTGTCACAACAAGATAATTGTTAAAGGATTCTTACTCCAACTTGGAAAAATTTCGTCCAAAAGAATGTAAAAATTGATTAGAAGAGAGAGATAAGGGAAAAAGGCACTTGAAAAGCTACACTTCGAGATTGAAAAACTATCTAAGCAAATCCAAAGGCAATAGCTAGGATAGATGAGAAGGCCAGAAGTTCAAACTCTTGAAGAAAAATGTGAAAAATTCAACTGGGTATAATGCGCTTCATGGAAAGATGAGAGCTCAAGAAGGAGACATCATTTGAGAACTGATAGGAAATAAGCGATAATCAAATGTGATATGTGTCAATAAACTGAAATATAATGCTTCCCTACAACCTGAAAATTGAGTATAGCTACAAGGAAGTGATAAGAGCTATAAAAAAAGTTAGTGACATGGAAGGAATTAGGTAGCAGAACGCCCGGCTCTAGTCTTTCAGAAAGGTCACGGTGATCTAAAACAGAGCACTTAGTTTTTAAGGACCGGACAGCATACTGTGCAGAAGATGACAGAAAGCTATTTCAGGCAAAAAACGGCAACCAAAGCACACATGGTCAGATAAAGCAAAAATTTGTTAGTTGTTTCTGAAACGGATCATGTGACTGAATTCGGGATTATCTGAATATTCAGCTACTAATTTGCAGTCCTGATCAGCGAGAATGCAATGCAAGAAAGGGTTAGGATAAAGTGCTCAAGAAACCTATAATTAGATGCAACTGAAAGCGGACCAAAGAAACAGGACGTTCTGACTAAAAATATAAAGAACCAGATCTATGCACAGCTTCCAAAAGTGGCCAGGGCGGTAGTGAGCTCAAGCGAAATAAGGGTTGAAGTCAAAGACTTAAAAAATACCAGAAATAATAAACTCATTATTAGATCAGAATGTTCACGTACAATAAAAATAAATAGGTTTGGCATATTTGTGTCCTGGCTCTCATTTATGCTAATAGTCGAAAATGCAGTTTACAATGCTGAGATACTGTGGAATTCATAATGATACTCGGATAAAACCTAAAACCTTTGAGGTAAGAGCACTTCGCCCACCCTGTGATAATAACCAGAATACGATAATAATTATGCAGGATCAGGGTTGACTGGACTTATTGTAAAATTGTGGAACGAATAAAGAAAGCCGATGCGGTCATGTTAAGGCTTGAATGAATGAATGAATGATCTCTGAGGATGTTAATATACTGCGATCTGTGCAGATATATTGTGCCCCCCTTTCATGGTGCTTCCGTTGATGTGATTTAAAAATTAGAGTACCCCATCCAGCTTCAGTGCTTTGACAAAAGCAAGTAGTCTTGATGGCTCTATGGATGGAAGTTCCTCCTCTTCGACGATTCAGCACCCGAAGCAGGCCATTTGCCTGTTCGCGACCGTCTCGTCCTTCGTGAGAAGGTGTTCCAGGATTTCCTCCCCCGCCTCAAAGAACCGGCAACTGTCCTCGTTTTCAATTTTTATTCTCTCCAAGTGCCTTCTCAACCGGCAGTAAGAAAGCCAGTGAAGATGCGGACATTGTTCTTATTCAGTGTCATAAGGTGTTTTGATCTTCCTGGGTTAGGAGGCCCTAGAAACATCTTTGATCGCCTTAACCCTGGAAGGCGTTCCCATAGACTGATCCATTTGGTTCGCTCTCATTTCCTGAATTCTTCCTTGCAGGTGTGCGTCCCTATGCCACATAAAGGTTCCAGTCCTAAAAGCGGAGTTTGTGCTCCTACTTTTGCCAGTTGGTCTGCTTTTTCATTGCCTTCTATCCCAGCGTGCACTGGTATCCATTGAAAGGATAATTTGTTATTCTTGCCTAGTTCGTTTAATCTATCTAGGCATTCCCATGCCATTCTGGGGATGATTGTTGTTGAACTCAGCGCTCAATCTCTAACGGCCCACATCCTTATTTATTTATTTTTTTTTATATATTTTTATTTCCAGAAGAAACTTTCTCCAGAAATGCATTTATTTTTTTTAATTATTACAAAAAAATAGATAGTACTAGGTCCTATATGTATATAAAATAGTCGCAAACATTTTTATATTGCACCTAGATGTAAACATCTGTATGTGCAGTGTTACTTATACATGTAATTACAAATATTTATAAGTACTTTGTTTACATTCACAATATTCAAAAAAAAAACAAACAACAACATTCCGAGTTCACTCACTAATCCTAATCCTATAAAAGCTCTCACACACACAAACAAAAAGGAAACAACGCAATTCCCCATCCAAACAAAACCAGCCAAAAAACCTTCTCACTGATGTCGATTTTCAAAAATAATTTTTTGCTTTGCTTTTTAAATGTTTTTATTTTATTGCAATTACTTCACCGGGTAGTAGATTGTACAGTTTAGGGCCAAAATAATTCACATATCTTAGATTAAGATTATTGTTACTTATGGGCAGTTTAATATGTCTATTGATTCTAGTTCTTGTTTCATAAGTATGGTTAACCAAAAGTTTCAAGTTGGGTTGAATATGAACATATGAGCAAATTGTCAACATGTAGATTGATCTGATGCTCAAAATATCTTCGTTAAAAAGCAGTTGTGAAGGGTATAATCGGTTTTTTTATAAATAATTTTAAGAATATATTTTTGTATTATATTTAATTTATAGAGGCTGTTATTATAAAGTCCACCCCACACCAAAATCCCATATCTTATAATTGATTCTGCAAAGGCTTTATAAATTATAATAAGGGTTCTTTTATTCAAAAATTCTCTCAATAAGTAAAACTTATGAACAAGTTTGCGAACTCTGTTAGAGACATAGTCAATATGGGGTTGCCATTTAAGAAACCTATCAATCACAATTCCAAGGTATTTTGTAGACTAAGTCTCTTCAATACAATGATCATTAACAATAATGTTACTATATTGTGGTCTATTTGCGCTAGTAAGTGAAAAAGCTATGTAGTGTGTCTTTTTTAGGTTTAGCGTTAATTTAAAAGTGTGAAGCCAGTTTCTTATTTTTATCATACAGTTAGTAGTTTTACATTTAACCCTTTCCCATGTATCTCCCGAGATTACAAGGGTAGTGTCATCTGCATAAGAAATAGTTATGCCATTAACTTGTAATTTTAATAGATTTTATATATGTTATAAAAAGCACTGGTCGGAAAACCGTTCCCTGTGGAACTCCAATCTTTATAGTTTGCCCTTCACTTAAAACATCATTTATTTTGACCCTTTGAGTTCGTTCTGACAAATAACTCTCAAGCAAGCACAAAGCCTTTCCCCTCATTCCATAATTCCCAAGCACTTCAAGAAGTCCGTTGTGAGATACTGTCTCAAATGCTTTTGCCAAGTCAAGAAACACAGCCAAACATTTTGTATTTGAATTCAAATTATTGACAACTTCTGTCATTAATCTGTGCATGGCATCCATGGTACTGCACCTTTCAAGAAATCCAAACTGGTTCGGAGATAAGATCTTATTTAATTTTAGAAAGTTGACTAATCTGACCTTTATAAATTTTTCAAAAAGCTTTCCAAAGTTACTAATAGTAATAAGGCTAATGGGTCGATAATTAATTATGTTAGTTTTGGAGCCTGATTTGTGAATAGGTGTTATAATTGAAGTTTTAAATTCACATGGTATATTTCCAGTTTCAAAGATTAGGTTAAATATGTATAAAAGGGGGTCACTAATTTCTAAATGAGTCTGTTTTATGATGATGATATCTCGGAGAACTGCCATTTTTTAAAGTTGATATATGGATAATTAACTTACTTTTGGTTATGGGGTTTAAAAAAATAGAGTTTGCCAGAGGTGGTCATAAGTTGTATTTTTCCTGAGGTGTTGGAATGGCCTTTTCCATTCCTACCCCCCCATTAATGTAATAATCATTGCAAAAATTTGCTATATCGCAAGGATTATTAAAACTTTGGTCATCCTTATTTTTTATATTCAAAAAAGTATTGTTATTTTTATTGTTTTCATAAGTTTTAATTACATTATAGAGGTTTTTCATATCATTCTTATTATTTTCAATTTGTAATATTATTTTTTTGCTTACGTATTAGCTTGTTTAGAGTATTTCTATACTCTTTATATTGTTTTTCTACTTGATGGTTAAAGATTTTCAATCGTTTTTTCTTCATTCTATCTCTAGTCTTGATTGAAGAAATAATGCCGTTACTAATCCAGCTTTTAATTTTTTTGTATTTTTTATATTTAACGGTATATTTTTCTGTGGCTTCTGATAATAATTGCGTATAATTTTCTAAAAAAATATTTGTCGCCGCTTCAGAGTTATTAGCCTTCACTACAATCGTCCAATCAAAATTTTGCAAAAGTTGCTTAAATTTAGGATTGTTTAGCTTAGTTTTAGTTTTACTTTCTAGTGGCGATATTAGATTATCTTTAGATTTTTTTCTCACTTACCAGAAACACAATGGGGCTATGGTCTGTTCTTCAATAACATAAGAGTCAAAACAAATATTATTAGACTTTAATTTTGTATTTATAAATAAATGGTCCAGGCATGTTTTTGGACAAAGATCTCGTGACTGAATTAATGTATGACTGAAAATAAAGTGTGTTCATTATAGAGAGATAATTTGCAACGTGATTATCATTTTTTTCTAATATGTTAATATTTACATCGCCCACAAACATTTCAATATTTGAAAAGGCCAAAGTTTCAAAATAAGTATAGATATCATTCATAAAATCTGTTTTTGAGATAGGTGGTGGTTTACATATTGCTGTTAAGCCAAAAATTATGCTGCCTTGTTCAAAATTTATGTGACTAAGAGTTGCCCCTGAATTTTGCAGTTGAGTGAAAGAAAAACTAACATTCATATGATTTTTAACCATAATTATTGTACCGTCATTTTTGTTGTAATTGGCTTCATTATAGAATATTTGATAATCAGGTATGTTACAGTTTTTATCGAGTCAATTTGAAAGGTTTCAATAAGCACAATGACATTATATATTATATGGCGTTAATTTCCACCTGGAATATGCCCGGTTGTTTTCCCATTGCTTCGGAGAATTTAGTACCTGGCCCAAATACTCTGATTCCGGTCCCCTATTCAGTTCTTGCCTCGTCTGTATACCATTTTATATTACTTTGCTGCGATGTGAGAATGTAAGTTGTGTTTTTTTTCTATTCTTCTCTACTTCTTATCACGACCATGAAGTATTTTTCAAAATTTTATCTTTTGACTATATCGTCCCTGGGGAGCTCAAGAAGTGGTATATGCTTTGTCAGGGATGTTAACTCACTCTTTCTAAGCCATCCTCCCTCGCTCGCTCCCTCTTTTGTGATTCTAGTCATTGCTTGTCTAGCGGCTACCTCTACAACAATGTGTAGAGGTGCGAGGCCCACAATTGCCTTGATTGCTGCTGGTGGACAAGTTTTCATTGCGCCTGTTATGCTCTGTTGAGAGCTGATTTTATGTTCTGCTTTTCCGTTATCTTGAACCAGACGGTCGACTAGTAAAGTAGGGTGCTTAGTGCAAAGTAGGCGAAAGAGGGCGGCCCTGTCTCAAATAATGGGAAATAATCAAACCACAACCCTATTAGAGGTAGAGAGGACTGAGTATATGGAGAAGACCTGAAAATGTTAAAAACAAGGGTAAGGAATTGAGTTTCCATAGCAACTTCAGACTTTACGATCTATAGTTGTTAGTCCTCCAAAGATAACGATGCAAAAGGTCTAGAGAACATTTTCCCTGAAAGTGACGCGCTTATCAGGGCAGGAAATAAAAAAGCCATTATAGATGTTTTAATGTTTAATCCCCCAAGAGAGAAATGTATATAAAAAAACAGAAGAAAACAAATTATGACTGATTGATCATCAACCAAGGGCAAAAAGCAACATTTAAACGGCCAGGATGTATCTCTACGTTTGATCTGACGGTTGCGATGGATGATGAATCATTAAGGGAGCAAGTTTGGCACTACGCATGAAATCAAGGCGCTAGAACGTAGGTAGTATAAGCTGACAGATCAAAAAACTAAGCTCAACAAAGATTGCATCAAAGCTAGGAACAACTAGCAGAAAGCGAGGGTAGACTTTTTGCAAGAAGTTTCTTGGATGTTATTGACTCACAATAATGCCATAACGCTCTGCGAAAGAGGAAAATGGTCATTAAAAAAATACGGCATATTGGTAAATTGAAAAATGAATGGATGATGCATACAAATAAGGCGTGCGTATAATAGTGGAAGACAGCCACCAGAAGTAGACGAAAATATGTGTTCAAGGAAAGTAAAACTAGGCAAAAAATTAGTATTAATAAGCTTTTCTTAAAATATGATACTCAAAAATTATTATAGAAAGCTTCCAAGTTGACTTCAATGGCGTTCGCCATGAGAAACGTGGATAGATTTTTATAAATGTGCTATAACGAAAGTGCACGCGATTGCCTAGAAAACGTGTTTAAAAGTCATCGGGTGTGAAATCGAAACGCTTTGCCGATCAGAAGATTGCACGAGATAAGTCGAGCAGTAAGGGAAGATTTTTGCTTAATGATTGGAAAGTTACAGCACGTTTAATCGCGGTCTGGGAGAGCTCGTTTTTTTCTGATAGACTATAACTGTATCTTACCCCTTTGCATAAAACTCTAAATTGTGCGGTTTATCGATTTGTGTAGCGTCTGCATCGGTTGCTCCCAGGATTATAATTTCGCCTATATGGCAGTTCGACACAATGAGCTGGCAAATTGCCTTTGAGCAAAGCCAGCAATAAAGCTTTATATTGGGATATTTGACAGGTTGGCATATTGTTAGCTAAACACCGCATTTCTCTGGATTTGCCTGTTTTTTATTTTCATGTTTATTTGCTAGTTGTTTTATATAGCGGTCGTTGGTTTAGACGGATAATATTACTTTCTTCGCGAAGATTCGTAGGATGGGATTGTAAATTTAATGACGCACGAGTTTGGGAATTAGAAGCGGCTTATGTGCAGTGAGAGAAAAAAATATTAACCATTCTATTAAAATTGCATATATGTTGTAAGAGTATTTGTTAATTGCTTATCAAACGGTATATATGCCACGTTCACTTAGCGAATTTAATTTTATTTAAAGGCGAGG
The DNA here is from genome assembly GCA_016904865.1 of Pissodes strobi. NCBI lineage: Eukaryota > Metazoa > Arthropoda > Insecta > Coleoptera > Curculionidae > Pissodes > Pissodes strobi. The sequence continues at coordinate 203,027 of MU183920.1, forward strand.
GTCGAAAAGTTGGCAGTTAGGCGAAGACGCGACTAAAATTTTAACTAGGAATATATCAATGAGTTTTGCACATTGAAATAAGGGCAGTAATATTTAGAAACATACCCTAGATAAGAATATCATCAAATTTAGAAATAAAAGGTGTCAATGAAAGGCACTTTTCACACTAATTTACCAAAATAAACATCAGGATTCCAATTAAACTATTTATTCAAAACTTAAATGCTTTCATAAACACTCTAAAGACAATTAATTAAGTTGAGTCTATGGTATCGCCCATAAACAAATGAGAGGATTCTTCAAAATACATATCATCTGACTTATCAGATTATTAAGTCTTAATGTCTTATAACTAAAGAGCGAAGAAAATGGAAAATACATTTTTTTGCATTTTTTGTCTGTTTTGTACAAAACATGCATTTTTTCCAATAATAGAGCATTTATTGCATTTTATGGCCAAATAAAGACCCTGTCCGTCCCTTTTCGATTGCTGGTTTATTGCACGGCACGTGTTTATTAGTTTATTTTATTACATTATAATGAGTGCGACTGAGGTACTTTACTACTTCATAGAATTACCCAGGATAAACCCACACTATAGGGTATTCCCAGTAAAAGCAATTAATATTTCAAATAGAAACCGATAGTTCAAAGAGGTGGCAATTTTTAATATCTTTGATATCGTCTACTTGAAACGTTCTTGTGTACCTCGTTTTGAAAAGTGAATTGTGTCTGTGTCTGTCTGTCCAGTGTTTGTTAAAATGCAGAAAACTAACTTCCATAGGTCGTAGATAAAGAGTTATCGGGAGTTCACTTGGGATGGCACCAATTTGTTTTGTACAGCTTGTTCGAAAATTGTGAGTATAAACCATATTTTCACATTTCTTTTTTTTTCAGTCTATAGTAAATAAAGAAAGATATATGTTTTTGGTATAATAGGAAATTTTGGCTTTTATAAATTACGTATTCAAGCACATTATTAGTAGTTAATGTTAGCAATTTTTTATTACGCATGCATCATAATCAACGATTATCGCACGCTGCAGCGGGCTTAAAAAGTATTTGTCCACGACTACTTAATAATAAATCAATATTCTGCTTCCTAGCTGAAGGAATATGATGCTCATATTTGTAGTAGAGTGAATTATAACAGCTGATAACAGTGAATTATGATAAATCACTCTTTGTATTTATTTTACATATGTTGCTATGCCAACGTAACACTCACAACATTCCGATGCGTAGAATATTTTTCTTATCTTTTATGTAAATTAATTTTGACGTTTAGAAATGTCAAATATTATAAGTAAGTAAAATAGCTCCGTTTAAGTGAATATTAATATTAAGTGGCATATTAAGGACTTCTATATAGAAAAATGGGTTCTGAGATTGATAATGAGCACCACCAGAGATAGTAGAGGCGGCCAAATTAACAAGTCTGGGATTGCTGCCACAAAAGTCTAAGGATCGTTACATGTCTGCCTATAAAAGTTTTCTGGACTGGAGAATTGCTAAAGGCATACATTCGTTTTCCGAATCCGTGTTATTAGTATATTTTAATGAGCTATGTGCCAAATACAAAGCTTCAACCTTATGGACAATCTATTCCATGTTGAGAAGTACCTTAAGCATCCATAACTCAATAAATATTGAAACTTATCCAAAACTACGAGCTCTATTAAAGAGAAAATCGGAAGGATTCCAAACAAAAAAAGCTGCAACCTTCACACCAGAAGAGGTGAACAAATTTATAATTGAGGCTTGCGATACAAAATATCCTTCAACGAAGGTTAGAAATTATGAATTCCATAGTACCTAGTTACATTTTATTTAAAATATATTTTTTTTAATTCAGGTTGCATTAATTATGGGAATCATGGGTGCTTGCCGGGCAAATGAAATGTATTCCATGAAAATCGAAGACGTGAAAGATCTTGGATCAGCATTTCTAGTTATGATACCCAAAACGAAAACAAAAGTTTCTCGGAAATTCATGGTTACAGATAAGTTTTATACAATTTGTAAAAAATATCTGTGGATTCTCAATCAAACATCTTTTTTCTAAGATATCATAGTGGGAAATGTACTTCTCAGAGAATAGGAATCAATAAGTTTACTGCTATGGGGAGAGAAATTGCAACCTTTTTGAAATTACCAAATCCAGAAAAGTATTCAGGCCACAGTTTCCGACGTTCATCTGCTACGCTTCTTGTAGATGCAGGTGGGGATATTACTGCATTAAAAAGACATGGCGGATTGAAAAGTACAACCGTTGCTGAAAGCTACATTGATGAATCAATGAATAATAAAATGAACACTGCCGAAAAACTAACTAATTCAGTAAAAAGTGCCTCGGAATCTACTTATTCCAACCAGATTTTTGAAAATATTCAAAATTCATCCACTAATTTTGATATTAAATCCTTGCCTTCAATAAAATTCGAAAATTACTTTAACGTAACTATTAATATCAATAAATAATGATGGATATCTAACTTTATCTATATTCTGTTACCTTGTAAGTTTGGCATTCTTATTTAGAATTCTTTTGTTAAAAAACAATACCTACATATTATGTTCAATAAAAACGTTCTATTCTACACTGACATACTTTATTCAACTTTGATGTAGTAAAAAAATAACACGTTAAATAAAACAAAATTATCGACTTTAGTTATACAAAATGATAAAAAATGAGCTGGTAGTAGTTCATTCTATCGCCCTTTACTCCAATAAAGTTGATAGAAGTATATTTTCTTATAAGGAATTTGAAGCAATATCATGAAATTCAAATACATAGATATTACGTTAAATAAAACAAAAATAATTACAGACGTTACACAAAACAACAAAAACTCAGCTTCTGGTAGTTCAATCTATCGTTCTTCACCAATTCTACTCCACTAAAGTTGGTAGAGGAAGTAGGAAGATTATTTTTACTTATCTCCTTAATGTTTGAAATATTAACGAAAATTCTCCGACTACGCGAATTTTTGAAAATAATTCCGAATAAAAAAACGAGGAATTAATTCTTTAAAAAAAATTCTTGTACAAAGAACATTTCCGAATATTAATTTAAGAACGAGAAAAATTCGGTAATATAATTTTTCAGTGTATTCTACTTATTCGTGGGAGGCCACGAAATACATGCCAAACGCCGCGCCGCGCCATGTAAGTTTTGTAAAGAATCGAGTGAAATTAAAATGTACCATCGAAAATTAAAGTTTCTAACATATTTATTGGAAGAATGTGGGTCAGGCGTCTATTCGTCAAATTTGTTTAATATAATTAAACATCATCTGCTATTGGTTTCTACCAAATACAGACTTCTTCGTGGACCACAACAAAACAAAATTGTTTCAAAGTACTATATTTATTTCATCAAACATAGAAACTTTATAAACTTTGATGATTGTGTCCTACCTTATTCTCCATTAGAAAAAGAAGAAGTGGCTAAAGAATTCCAAGAACATTTAGACACTGTAATTGGAAATAATTACTTGTAAATATAATAAATAACAATAATTTACTTTTTAAATCTTTTACTATACTATATAGGTTTTTATTAAAAGGCTTGGAATAATGAAGAACATAAGATAATAATAATATCAGGTTCTGTAATTTGATACTTAAAACAGTATAAATGAAATTGAAATACGTGCACGAATATGTTTATTAAAATACAAATTACTGACTTCAGTTATAGAAAACCAGAAAACGTCAGCTGCTGAAGAAAAAGTACTATATAGGTTCATTATATAAAGCATTTTTCATCGAACAATGCTGTTACATAATATTTACTACTGCCACCAGCAGGTTACATACATTGCGCTTGGTGTCATTAATGATGTAACCGCATCATTAAATGAAAAATGCTTTATATCGTAAAACACAAGTATTTAATAATAAACTTCCCAAATATACTTGAAAGTAGAAAAATTCTAGGTGACTACAATTCCCGATGCATGGCAATGATGACATATTGACGTTTCTCTTATCTTATATTTTTATTAATTTTGACGTTTAAAATTGCCAAATTACAAGTAGTGACATTTTTCCCTATAACATGAACACAATAGTTAAAAGTAAAATTATCATGAAAAATACACTCGCCATAATTATTATTATAATGGTCGTGGACAAAGTATAGTATTTAATTCGCAATTTATGGCCATTATTAAATTTAATGTGTCATCCAAAAGCACGAGTCTTTGTACCATGCTTTTGTTGTATTTTCGTATATTTTAACTTTTATTTTAATCTAAATTATGTGAACCATTTCTCATAATTTGACGCACAATGTGTGATATGTAATTGTGATCATTGTCGATTTTTGTTGTGTTTGATCCATGGATATGTCATTTGTCTACTGACAAGTAACACTGATGATGGCTACGGCCGAAAGCGCTCTGTTACGCTCTTCATGATCCTTTTGGATTAAAATTTGCATGATATACAAGGTGTTTCATTGCTATGTTTCGTACATGCACACAGCCTTTACCCTTCATTTAACTATATGGTTAAGGCAGCACAAAATTTAAAAATATTTTATTCTAACCTATTTCATGTTACTTGTTTGGCTCAAGGTATCAATAAAGTGGCAAAATGTATAAGAGACCAGTTTCCATTGGTAAATAATTTAATTAATCAAGTAAAAAAAGTATTTCTAAAAACACCTTCGCGTAATTTTATAAGGAAAATTGTACAAATACTCAATTACCACCACAACCAGTAGTAACTCGCTGGGGAACTTGGTTAGCTGCTGCTATATTTTATGCCGAGAACTTTGAATTAGTTAAAAAAGTTATCAATGATCTAAACGACTCGTCTTCTGCCGCTCTAATCAATGCAAAAACTCTTTTTTCTAACCCAACAGTGAAAGAAAATTTAATATTTATAAAAACAAATTATTATTTTGTACCTATAGCACCCACGAAATTGGAGGCTACCTCTGTTTCTTTGACAGATTCAGTGGCTTTAATAAATCGATTTGAGGTACATTGCAAAAAAGTTTCAGGTACTGTTGGGGCTGCGGTTATAAAAAAATTTATGTCAGTAATTGAAAATAACACAGGCTTCAAAATGCTAAAAAATATTTCAGAAGTTTTTATAGGCAATTTCACTAATTTCGAAAGAGAACTGGATTTGTATAAATTAGAAACACACTTAATTCCAAAACTAAAATACTGTCCGATAACTTCTGTAGATGTTGAACGAAGTTTTTCCATTTTTAAACATATGTTTACAGATAAAAGACTCAATTTTCTCTTGGAAAATTTTGAATAAAACTTTTAGTTATAAATTGTTTTTATAACTGCAAAGAATAGTTTGCTAATTTATGAATTGTATGTTGTGCAAGTTGCTATTATCTGAATGTATCAATGGTATTGTTGAACTATTAATTGTATTATTAATTTTTTTATAGTCACGAATAATATTTTGTCACTGTAAGATTTTTATGGTTTAGATTTTATGTTTTGTAATTTGCTATGTAAGTATCAATATATGTATCTATGAATAAAAACTTTTATTACGATTTTTTTTGTTTCATTTATATTAATTTAAATAAGTCTGTGGTATAGGTAAAAAATTATAGGATTTCTGAAGAACGGGTTTAATTATAAAGAAAATGTTCTGGCTTTATTTAAAATAACATTAATGTTCATAGTTTTTCATGTAATAAAAATGCATATTTGCATTTTTGTTCATTTCGATGCATATATTCTGAAAATTTTATGCACTTAAATGCGCATATATTGGGGTTTTTCGCTTGCATTTTTTTCGCTTTTTACTTATAACATTAATATTGCACAATTGCTATTTTGAAATAGTTCTAACTAAATGCTGAATTTTTGAAGCTCTGACTAAACGCAGTCGATCATGAAACCCCATACAAAGGAACTATTTTACTAAACTAAAATTATTCTAAATTATTCCCATAGCAGCTATAATATCATTAGACTAATAAACAGTTAATAAAAATATACTAGATTAATGAGTTAACCTGTGAAGTAAATGTATATAAATATATAGCTGGTAATTATTTACAGGGAAATTCGAAGTGAGCTCAGTTGATACCGATATTAAGGCGAAAAATTTAAATTGCAAATTGCAGTTGTGTGAAGCAGTTTACTGCCGTGAGACTTATAGCTAATTACAGTGAAAATAAATCAAATAACTATCATACCATTAGCAAAATACATTATCCACTCGAGACATTATCAGGCATACTAATGAATAAAATAAGTATCTCCAAAGAAAACATGATAAGAAACAGGAATAAATAAGATACACAATAATAGATAACATGAAGCTGTTTATAGGTGAGCTCAATAAACAAGAACGGTAAGTTCATTGAACAAAAGCGAGAAGTAACGGTTGTAACGGTCCAATTTTGCCAGTGTCCAATATTTTGAAAATTTAATTTATATGCCGCATTTTAAGAAAATAGATGCTGTATTTTGCACGCATCGGTTTATTAATTCTAAAGTTATTGATTCGTTTTGCTAACAATTCGCTTGAAATTGCCGCCTTTCTTAATGTAAATTAGCTATATTCGAAGTATGGGATAACGATATATTTGTATTAGCATTTATAACACGTTGTGACTATGTTTATTTTAGTTGATAATCGAAGCACGTCGTTATTAGGATAGCTTGGCTTGATTTATATTACATTACTGTAGGACAGCCAGCGAACCGATTTATATTTTTAAGAATTCTGTTAATAAAACCTGCAAATACGCTGCATTAAACTCGTCGATTCATATTTTATTGTCGGTTTGAATATTTCATAACTTTATGGGCACCCCTTGGTTGCTGAACTGCAATGGCCGGCCGATCATTTCTGTGATCGTTAGATCGTTTTGGGACCTCTGCTTTTATCTTTCCACCTGGCTGTTACTTTTATTGTAACATTCGGTTGTTAGTCACGAGTAATAGGAATGTACTATTTCTTATAAATGCCATCTGCGGATTTAAATTTTTTAAAGTTTATCGTTTTGTTAGGGAATATTCTCTGGTATTTCTTGAATCACTTGATTTCAATGCCTTAATTGTGACTTCCGCCGTCATGGTACCCTCATAATAAACGAGAACTAAGTCGTTTGTTATCTTCCTTGTATAGAACCACTTGCAATAGAGAGTTCATCTAAGATTACCTTTCAAGGCGAGAACAAGGTTTGCCGTGAGTGCAGTCTCAGAGACTCCACATTTAGTTTGTGATTTAATTCCGCCCATTTATTAGGGATATACTGTGGTATCTCTTGGTGTTTTGACACGATCGATTTTCGTGATCTACATACTGTACTAGTTAAGCAATTTCTCTGGAACTATTTTTTCCCCTAATGCTTGTGAAGTATGCGGACGACGCCATGACGCTAATGGTTTTTTCCCTTATTTCTAGCGGCTTTCCACGTTCGTCGTATAATACCGATACCATCGAATTTCCCATAACTCTCACACACGATCGAGGTAATTATTGCTAGAGTTTTTTTGCCTAAATTAATGATTTAATTGCTTTATCTGTGTTAATCTTTTTTGTGCATAGCCCCCCATTTGCTTTGCGTCCCATATGTTATTTTATCAATCCGAATTTTTATTTTAATGTAACTTTAATTTTGATCGTATGGGAAAGTTTATATTTTCTTTTAGGAGTTATTCATCGCTATCTTTTTTATATTCGAGTTGTATGTACCTTATTATCTCTTTTATTTGCTGATGGTCATTGCAAGTCCATGTTTTTTTCTGGGGGAATTTGTTTTATAAAGAAGATATATTTATGCAAGGAGGGGCTATGGTTTTTTATTAAATTAAGGGGGCTTTGTCTAATTCGCACTGGGTTATTTCGGGGTTTTACCAGCAGGTTACCACCTTTTATTACCAAGCTACCACCTGTGCTACCAGGCAACCACTTTTGCTAGCGGGCTACAAGTTTTACTAGCGGGCCACAACTTCAATTAGTGGGCCACAGTTCAATTATCAGCCAGTCTTGACACCGAGCTATCGAGTCCTCGGCTAGTTTTCCCCGGGGCCATTGAGTGGCATCGAGTGGTATCTGTACAATTAGGGGTTCGCGAGACCGAGACCGAGACATGGCAAATCTCGGTCTTGGTCTCGTAGAAAAAATGTAGTCTTGGTCTCGGTCTCGGGTCTCGAAGCTCGAGACCGAGACCGAGACTACCTTGGTCTCGGTCTCGGTCTCGGTTTTGTCTCGGTTTGGTCTCGGTCACGGTTTGAGCAAATAAAAAGTAATTAAATAATTTACTGTTTTATTTCGTTAATAACACCAACGTTACTTCGGAATGTTAAGTTAAATGAAACATCTAATAAGTGTCTTTTGTGTATCAGTTCTTGGTGTAGATGTGATATTAGGGATAAATTTCTTAAATAATTTTACATTTTTTGTTTGCAACAGTTGTTTGGATAATAGTACTTAACTTAAATAGGTACCTAATAATATTTTAATATATTTCATGTTAGTTGGATATAAAAATGCTTACTTCTAATGTAGGTAGGTATACAAGTGATAGGGATTTTTAAGTATGTACAGGGTGTCCCAAATTCGAGCCTCATCATTGGGATCTCGGAAGCTAGAAGAGATACGAGGTCGGTTAAATGGAGGCAAAGTTGTGCAATTTGATGCTGATCAAAATGCCATCTTAAAAGTTTAAGAATTCCGAATACTTACGAAGATTTTTGGAAAAAACCGAATATTCGCGATTTCATTTTAATTTTTTTATGACTCTATTTGAATAGATATAACAAAATAAATTTTACATTCTCAATGCTACTTTTTTTGTTCTACAAGATGGTGTTATCAGATTTTCAAACCGACTTTTCGTCTTTGAGCTGCCATCATCAACTTTGTTTTTTTAAATACGGCCCTGGATTTTTTATTACGGATTTTAGGAGCATCTAAAGTCCCAAAACCAATGATGTATCGCACTTATTCGAAAAATTTATATTAAAAAAACAAAGTTGATTATGGCAGCCCAAAGACGAAACGTCGGTTTCAAAATCTGATAACACCATCTTGTAGAACAGTAAAATAGTAAAATTTTGAGATTCTTGGGCTAACTTTTTATACAGGATGATTCATTGGGAAACGTCAGTACTTCAGGTACCAAAAATAAACATAAAAGTCTGTATAAACATGTGTCTGCGAGGCCTTTGTTTTCAAGATACAGGGTGTCAGTAAAACTGTCTCGGGTCATCCCAATCTTCAAAAAGACCATCATCATTGATACTCATAATTGCAAAACATTTTGAGAAAACACTGAAATCTAGAATATCTGCTTATTTTGAGGAAAACAAGCAACAGTTCTGATTTGGAAATAATATGTCGACGAGTACGGCAATCAATAGTCTTATATCTAAAATAACAAAGTTATTTGACGAGGGTTATCATACCTTGTTTTGTGATCTTACATAGGCTTCCGATTGTGTGTCGTCTGAAATCCTTGTAAGTAAGCTCGAATATTATGGGATTGCGAAGGGATCGCTGTGGTTGCTGAAGTCCTATCTCGGAGGTAGATGTCAGACGGTGGATCATGGTGGGGTCTACCGTGGAACGTATGCAGGTTAGAGTTCCTCAGGGCGCGCTTCTGGGGGCATTCTAGTTTATCGCTTATATGAATGACCTACCATATTGTGGTCCGTCTGCCGATTTTATTCTTTTTGCCGATGATACGAACGAGTTACGCAGTGGCAATATTAAGAGTCAGTCTGATGATAATCCCTTATATTATTCGATTTTTCAGTAATAAAATATTATGTGATGACGTGTCGTATAACCTGAAATTGCGAAAAGTTTCAATTTTACTAGCTTACCATGAAAATGAAATTCCTTATGGAATTATCTCTCTGTTTTTTCGGTCCTCGTAATATTTTCAGCGCTATACCGTCCTAATGTGACCTTTTTAAAAATATACACGCAAATAATCACCATTTTCCGACTCTCGCCAATTTCAACAGGGTTCAAGACCATGAAAAAGAAGGCGCCCATAAAATGCTATCAAATATTAATTTTTATCGTCGACAGACACAATTTTTACCCTATTTTAGCCGTTTTTGAGATGAACGCTGAATATCAAAAAATATCCGCATGAACGTTACATAGCCGAGCCTGGCGCGTGACGGGTAATGCTCGCTCACTCTCCACGAAAAGTGTGCTGAATACCCAAAAAGAAATTTTAACTTCAAAAATAAAAAAAGCAACATGGCGCCTGGCTGCCCTATAGTGATTTTAACACTAGGTCAGTTTGAAATAAAAGTATTTTTATTCCTAAATAAGTCGAGCTTCAGGTTTCATAATTGATCGGTCTAATCATCAATCATTTTTATTAAATATAAATTTATGATCCAATCTATCGGTATTTTTACACTTTTTCCTTTTTATGCCTTCTAATAAATCACTCAGATAAGGGACGGTGGTCTACGTTGCCAGTTTAAGCCGAATACAAGGAACGCTACAATTATGAAAATATTATTTTGGTGTTTTTTAATTTTATGTGCCTTTTAAGAAAAAAAAAGTGTATATGCTTAAGATCACATGACAGAACTACAACAATGCGATATTAATATTATGAAATACAAGATTTTTTTGTGTCCTATATTTGCAAATTAATAACATTTACAATCTATACAATACTTATAAATTGGTTTTAGCTACTCAGGTAAACTTTACTCTGATTGGTCTTCTTTGCATGTATAATACTCTAAGAATAAAGCAATACATTTATGGAAAATGAAAAGAATACTTTCGATTAAAATCTATTCGCTAAGTATCTAAAAAAAATTATTTTGTTACAAAAAAAAATTAAAATGCGCATACCGGTAAATCGTAATCAACGATTATCGATAGGGCACCAATAACTGTACAAGAAATAACATTGTTCTATAAAGTCGTAGTTTATATGCGTACAAAAATTAACAAATGACTTGGTGTAGAACGCAATAGAGATATAGGCTTAATAATTACAGTTCAAAGTAAATATTTTGATATTATTTACTGCAAGACTATGCATATGGACTTGCTTAAAGTGAAATTTTGCCACAAAATGTGCCATAAAATCAACAGAAATTGCTGCTGGTCACCAAGAAATATCCAATTTTTCGGATCTTGGCCCATTTTTCTGGATTCAAACCGCTTTCAATGAGATCGGGCGATAAAAACTATATGCATATTTAACGCAAAAGACATATCAAAATATTAAAGCCCACATTTCTTTGAATTTGGTACTTACGTCAAAAGCAAGCTTCCTATTCGTATACGTAAAATTGTCGGAATATGGAATTTTTCCCGAATATCTGCATGTTTCACTTTAATAAAGATTTTCAAGTATTTGCTGATCTCGTGCAGAAAATTGCTATGGAAGTTTTTTATAGTAGAAACATTAAGCTATTTAAATGTAAAAAATAAGAGAAGAAAAATATATCAATATTTGTATCAGATGCAGACACAGCGCTGATGCCTTCCTCTAGTCTTTTATACACGTCATAATCTGCAGTGACCGGTGATTTTGAAAATATACTACAACTCTTCAGGCAGATGGGCTTGGAGGCATCTGTTCTTTATCTAAACATCTTAGTTGCTCTGCTACCTTAGAATCTGCTTCCTCCTCAGATAAACATTTATTTTCAAATAAGCTATAAAAATAATCAAGGGCTTCCTGTACTTAGGATGGATCATGCAAATCCCATTTTTTGCTATCCATCTAAAATAAATATAAATAAATCAATGCACGAACGTACAGCACCAAAACTAAAAAACTAATAACATCTTTGATATAATTATTGGTCATCTAGACTGTGAGGTGGGAAATTTCCCCCCCAATCAAAGTCACATTTTGAAATAAATCTTACGTATTTAATTACAGTTCTCTGGTGTACAGGGTCGCCTGTTTATTATGGGATGACACCTTATCTTGGAATCTACGAGGTGTACCAAAAATATTTCAATACAAAAGTTGTTTGGATTTACATAAGTTTTTAAAATATTATATTTTTATATATACAGGGTGTTAGTATGTTCGTGGACACGTATCAACTTTCTTATTCTAAATAGAATACCTTATATATTAAGTCATTTTTGCATTCCTCGGAAAATTCCACATATATTTTATATATATAATACCCTATACCGAAGTCTAACCGTTCTTGACATATTATTATTCTGAATTTTATGTCAAAAATGACGTTTGCAGGTCTTAATATTAACTATCAATTTATCCTATTGGAAGCCTTTATTATTTAATTGGAGTTGGTTTCCTAGAATGGGATCTACTTTAGTAGTCTGCGTTGTCATTTTTATAATAACTAAATACAGGGTGATCAAAAATTAACATTAAAAATTTAAATGAAAAAAACCGTTAAAATTATTTTTTTAATGGAAACCCCCTATTTTTATAATTTTATCTTTTTAGTGGTTTTTCAAGTCTATGGTCTTCTATGGTTACAACTGAATTAACAATCGTTGTCACAGTAAATATTTGAAGAATAAAGTTATCCATGCTTGAAGAAACCGGCCCTTCGCATTAAAAATAAGGTCGACTTTATATAAAAGTTATGGTTTTTCAAAATTGGCAATTTAACATTTTTCTATTTTAGAAATGGTATACGGCTTTCAAGTTATGTTATTAGTTGGCCATGACTACAAGGCGTGGCAAAAAAAATAATGGAGCACTACAGAAATGACACTATTTCTTGTCTTCTGGCAATACGCCTGCTTATTACTCCTACCGGGACGATTAAGTTATTAACGTTTCGTCGGGCGCAGCTGTTTTAGCAGAGACAACAGTCTTTCTTTTGCAACGTGTATGGTAACCTCTAGTGTTAAAATCCCCACCGCATCAGGTAGCCTCCTATAATGTGTCTAGAAATGTACAGTACAACGCTGGCCAATGGTAGTGTTCTTCTCTATGCTAAAATGCGATATTTATAATTTGTGAATTATAACGTAATCAGGTGCAGTGTATCCAAGAGATCAAAATCACGAGCACATCAAACCTCTTAACGCAAACTGCCATGGACGTATTGATAGTTGGTCCATAAATAGGAGGCCACGAATGCCGTGGAGATTTTAGCAGTATTAAATTAGTGACGGCATTAGTTGATGCAAGATGGCCGAATATAACGAGCAAATTTTATAGGCGACGTAACTTTGGAATAGGCGAGGACGTGACAACCGTGCAAGGCGAATGTCGCGTGGCGGTAGAAGGAATCATGGAATTATGATGACTGTACTTGTAGAGGTTTACGACGAAAATATTATTGGCTCTAATAATATAGGCAAAATAAAACGTGTTAGCAAAAAGTGATGTTTACAATTTAGTTCTGCACACTTTATCCCAACACCCGCCGATTATTGTCTACTGTATTTTCCTTATAGAGCCGACAACAGCACAGACAAAACAAACGATTATAATAGTTTGGGTTAGTATAATGGCTGCAGTAATTCGTAATTAGTGTTATTTTCTTGCATTTTTCTGAAATCGGAACTATTTATGTGCTTTTAAGTGCGTGAAACTTGTACCTAATATTTCGTTGTATATTTAGGTATACAATTTATATTGTTTGGCGTATATTTAAATACGTAAAACTATATATTTCGAAAGAAATGTTGCTTCTACCGCCAACAACATTGAGTGGATATTGATACTGCACAGTTTATACGTTTTGTTCGTGTTTAATTGTATGTTTTGTGGTAACTGATACTTAGTGTAGATATGCCTCAAAAGTCACTGTAATGGAACCTATAAAAATGGGCCTAAAGTTCATGTTTTCGGTTTTCCAAAGGACGTAAGTTTACAACAAAAATGGCTAAAAGCTACACCCTTTGAGCACGCAAAACAAACGAAAGTACGTGAAGCTCATTTTCCTGAAGGTAGTTTAATAAATAAATATTCAAACACTGGGAAGTTTTTACAATAGATTTATTACAACCACGGCTAAATGAAGGCTGTATACCATCTATTTTTGACCTTGTTACCTATTTATTAAAAAATATCAAAATACGGCCAAGTAAAGATGAAAAGCACAAAAATATTGATAAGTTAAATATGTGAAAAGCTCTTAAAGTAAGCAAAACTGAGTTTGAGAAGCACGAAAAACATGCATTTTGATAATTTTTGGAAGTTTATTGTGAAATGTTCTACATTGAAACTACCGAAGATTGGAAATTTCAAACAGACCCTCTTGAAGATAGAGAACAGACTTAGAACTCCAAAATCACATATTAACCTAAACTAACACACCATTATAAACAAAAATATTCCTGATATTATACTAGATTTATTTCAATCGAAAATAAAAATTAACTATATAAATCGATTTTATTTAACAAAAAAAATATCACGGAATTGGAGGAAAACTGCTTAATGTAAACGAAACCGCAACTATACTGGTTCAGTTTCAGAATATCAACAAATATTCACAAGTCAGCGAATAAAAATAAGCAATATTTGTTTTTGCAAACTTAAGTCTTTAGATCATTTTGCCAATAGTTCTTAAGAGAAAATGTAATCTTAGATTCCAACTTCATTATCACTTGATTTTTATGATAGCAAGGGATAGTTTAATCCTCGTCTCAATTCTTTGTATTGATCAATTATTATTATTTGAACACAATATGTGCACTTATATGCTATCTAAATTTAGTATATTTTAATATATAAACTTAAAAATCTTATCTCTACTTGAGCCTAAGATCATCCAATATAAATTAAATTTTCTACCCACATCTGCGTATTATTTTTTTTTACGTTTATGTAGTACTTCTCTTCGTCTCAGCCGCTTAGAGAAAGTCCAAGTTATTCCTCCAAAATATATTATTAGTACATCAGCATAAAAAGTCATACGAAAACACACTTTTGTGAAAATGTGACCGACTTATCATGAAGTAGCAACATAAGGCACTCAACCTTATACATCATAAATTAAGCCTCTTTTAAGGGAGGCCGTTTATAGTCAAGGAGCTTTCATCTCAGGGTGAATGGCATGGTAAAAGCATGTTTAAATTGTAGTATATGATATTATTTATGATCTACTGGTGCGTTGTATTGTTGCGCTCCAAATATTAATTTTTCGTAAATATAGAAATGGTTGAATCAACTGGTTTGAACTTAGCTGCCCCCAAAACTTATTTAAACAACTTAAGTTATATCTCATTCGTCCGTTTTTCTACGGCAGAAAAACACTTATTCAATGGGCGATGAAAAAGAAGATTTCGGAAAATCCCGACTTAACAACATCTAAAAATTTGTTTTTTTTTTTAATAAAAGTTATACTGATATACCTCATTATGTATAAATATTCTGGATACATAACTAAAATGAACTTTCTATTTTTGTAATATTTGTTATTGTCTTCTTTTTGGGAAACACACATGCCCGAAAAAGGTGTTTCTTTGTGTCACGACCAAATACTGTATGTACAAGTTAAAATGAGCCGAAAATGTTCAAGAACTAAAAGATCTTCATCTTTACTTCGTTCTTTGGACAGTTCCTCGTCAAGTGCCGTAAAGTATAAAAAAATCGCATAAAAATAAGAAGAGAAGCAGAGTAGGAGAAACTTTAAGTAACAATCCTCCACCTCATTATATTACTCAGGAATCAGTGGAATCAAGTAGTCTAATGTCGAAATTATCGATAATTATACCTCAATTTGATCTTAAAACTATGGTTGTCAATGACTGGATTGAAATAGCCCAATAATAATAAACTCTTTATTTCAAATCACATTACAAATTTCACAATGAACATGAAATGAAATGACGTCAAGTAGTCACAGAATACCTTTACAAATCCGTACAAAAATCCTTTAGACAATAGGGTTCTAGATTCACCAATACATTTTTAACAGACAGTTTAAATTTTTTAACCGACTCAATACCCTTTATCTGGGTAGGGAGAGCATTATATAATTTTACACACATATAATGAGGAGCCTTTTCTGTGAGCGAGAGTCTATGAGTTGGATATTTAAAATTTAATGTTCTTGTATTATAATACTGGCCTGTTTTAGCCTCACAAAGGTATTTATTACAAAAGAAAAATATTAGACATTCATATATGTATAGTGCATAGGTAGTCATAATACCCATCCTTTTAAAAACTGATCTACAGCTCTGGAGATAGTCCATTTTTTAAATAATTCTAACTAATCTTCTCTAATTCTAACCAATATGATGCTAATATCTACCACTGGTCTGATAATGTAACCATTTTTCAAGCTCTAAATAGATTAGATGGGGCCGCAAAACTGTGGTATGACAGTTACATCGAAAGCGAGGTGGGATGAACGCAGTTTACTTGGACAAAATGGAAAAATATTGTAAACGCCTAGTTTTTAGTAACACGCTTTATTTCGCCAATACACCTTCGCCAGTACAGTTATCATAATTACATAACGCCATGAGTCGACTCTGCTATCGTGCAATAACTATATCTACGCCTTATTTCTAATCTATCTATATACTCCGTATTATATAACACAGATTCGATTCTACTCCTGCGCCATTCGCTTTCCAGGGTTGTCACGTCCTCGCCTATTTGAACGTCGCACGTTGCCTCTCCAAAATTGCTTGTTACAATATTTTGATTTCTACTTTTAAGTCAAAGCGAAATGCGTTTTAACTATTAATGGATATTACTAATCATATCTAAGCCTACAGAGGGTTGTTTTTTTATATGATGAAGCGAAAAGTAAATTTTTCCGAGTGTGATAAAATTTCTTTAAATTGCGAGGCGATTGATGGCAATAACATTACTTATTTCAGCAGTTGACAGACCAAATATGTCTGATCTTAAGACATTAGGTGAATTATAAGTGATAAGTGATGTGGTCCACACGCGTCCTCCGGTGAAATACCACCACATTGATTTAGGTGGCATGAAATGAACTCTGGTTCATGTTTCGTCACCGTGCCTTTATGATCCGATTCCCAGGGTGGAAAAGAAGAAATATTGCATGCGGGCGCATCCCAGATCAAAATACTCCGGAGGTAAAATAGCCGCCAATTCGGATTTCCAGGTGGAGGATGGCCTGGGGTGGCCATTAGGCCTGAACCTCTCCATGATAGAAAATAGACTGCGGTTGGACTTCTGCAACATAAGAGGCATCAACACAGACATTAAATCGGTTCACCAGCACTTAACATCAAATATATGTTGTCAACGAGAAGAATCATACGAACCTAAGGGCTTCGATGTAATATGGTTCAAATTAAGCACAGATCGAGCAACCAAATTCATTTATTGCTTGTATAAACCACCTAGCAAACACCAATATAAACGGCTTATCTCAAATCTTGGCAACCAAATTGATTTTCTGCAGATCAACTATCCACTGGCATAGTAGGATACTTCAACGTACATAACATCAACTGGTTGAGACACTCCAACAAAAAAGACGATAAAGGGCAAGGCGCCGATACTTTTGCTATACGTCACAGACTTACTCAGCTGGTTGACGAACCTACCAGGATCCCTAAGCATCAAAAAAACTTTCTAGCCTCCTAGATCTATTCTTAGCAACTAATTCTAACCTCTACACCCTAACTGTCCAACCTCCGTTGGGCTCATCAGACCATAATCTTATAACCGCTACCAGTGAACTTGCTATCAAATCACAGGAGCCACAGGTGCGCCGAAGAGTTTGGCAAGTCGGCAAAGTGGCGTGATCTTCCCGAGTTTTAGCTTTCGTTTCCTTGGTTTGGAATCAAAACACCTCTGATTCTGCTGATGAGATAACTCAAGTTATCCTAGCTGGTATGGAAACTTTCATCCCTTCTTCTATGAAACGTATCTCAAACAGTAAATTATGCTTCGGAAAAAAACTGCTCTCAAGAGCGGTCAATGCTAAAAATTCCGCCTATCGCAAATGGCGCCGAGATCCAACATCCGAAAATTGAAATATATTCATCACGACTAGAAACCAGGGTAAGCGGATCATTGACGAGAGCAGATCAAAAACAAGCTCTAATGTCCTAACGGATCAAGATCCTTTTGGTCTGTTGCCAAAGCTGTCAATCAGAGTTTCTCAAAGTCGTAAATCCCACCACTGACCAAATATGATGGTTTAATAGCGAAAACGGACAAAGAAAAGGCGAACATTCTTGCCCAAATATTTGCATCAAATTGTACCTTAGGCTCCACCAACTATCCCGAGAGTGGATTCCTGAATGCCAGGTCTGGTATTTCGTCAACGCGAAGTGAAACGCCTTCTCCGCACACGCATCGCCCGTTGAGTAGTATAGGATTTTCCTTTCATGTGTGTGCCTAACGTAAAAAAAAATCTCAAAAACAAATGTTTCAGACGGTCACCAAATTCTAGCCAAAATAGTTCCAAATCTGAACCAAATTCTTAATATGTAGGGTGGGAATTAAAAATCACATGTAAATGTATTATCCCTCTCTAGGTAAACAGAAGTTTATAAATAAAGTGAAGCCGTCATGTCTAGCCTGTGGTAAAATAGGAAAATAGGAAACGATCGTTCAATTTGTCACTATAAAGATCAGATTTATAATTTTTGTCACATTAAAGGTCACTTGAAGACCTGGCCAAGAAAATGCCACCTTGACGCAAATGGCTTCAAGAAACATAACAACTTGAAATCAAAACAAATGCAGTCAAATCAAGAGAAAATGCATACCTATATCGGAAATTAAATTATAGAAAATATAATTTTTTTTTAAAACATTCCATATTTTACAAATTTTACAAAAACATTGCTAGTAACAGACACAAATGCAAAGGATTCATTGATATGGGCAGCGATTGTTCGATTATAAAAAAGTCCGTGGTGGAAATATTTAAATTCAAGATTTATAATCTTGAAAGTCCAATTAAACTGGATTTTTAAGATCGAGAACAATGGTAACACATTGAATTTGTAAAAAGACACAAATCACCGATCTCCATATATGGATAAGCACAAAACGATCCAAAACATACTGATTCATGCGCCTTCAGATGTAAACAAAAGAAGGTAATTCTGAGACTGCGCAGTTTCAATTAGCAGGTTATCGATCGATTCCACGTGCTTCATCACCGCATGGCCGCGAATAAGCGACAGGTCCGGATTTTAAGAATTTGGAAAAATATTTTTGCCGTTGTATATATTACCAAAAATTTAAAAACAAGTTGATAGATGATATATTTAACACAAAAATTGCAAGCCATTAGTTTTTAAAAGAAATAGAATAGACCAACCGATAAAATATACAACTTTTGCTATTTTTTCCGAATCTTGCTTTGTTTTGGAGACAAACAAAAATGAAAACTATTTCTTTCCTCATCCCTGGGCGACACAAAAACCAATTAAAAAATGTAAAAATATGACAGTAAGTATATAATTATGCTTAAGAAATAAACCATTGGTATGCAAAAAAAATACTACCAAATATTTTGGTACCTACCTAATTTTTACATTCTTTATATGTGGCATGCATTTTTTTTGTTAAAAATATTAACTAGTTTGCCCAAAATGATCTTATGACCAACGTTTTGTTTACATTAACTTACATTAGGTAGTAGTAGTAGTCTATTTGGAAAAAACCAATAATACAAAATATGTAGGTAGTATGTACCAAGATACAAAATTCTTAAGACTATACACACGTCTAAATGCTCATGAAAACCTTAAAACATTTAAGAGTAATTAGGAAGATTCCTGAGAAATTAAACTGATTATTTTTTATTACAACAGTGAAAAAAAAATCGATACGTATTTTTTTATTTCCACTAAATATGAATATTACGAGAGCTATGCCAGTTTTTAGTTTTGCATATATAGATATACTATGCATGGTGTGACGTAATAATTCATGTGTATTGTGACGTCATAAGCACATTTCAAGGCGTATCTGCCTCATTTTTCGCCTTATAAAAAAAAGAAAAAACACGTGTCCACTTAGTTTTCATGGGCTATCGAAAAATTGAAGAAACTCCCTCATTGTTCCGTATACCTGCTTCTGTTATTTTAATAGAATTTTTTTAAAAATATTTTACAGACTGTTCTATAGGTTTACTCCCTTCTTTTATTTTTTCTTTACCTTTACAGATAGAAAAGACATGCAAATTGTACTTTACGTCACTCACTACACTTTTCTGTCCTAAATTTTTAAAAGAAGGGGGTAAATATTGGAAAAAAAATTAAAGCTCCCCCCACGGATCATTTCTATATTATTGAACTCATATATGTAGTATGTAATAGTATATTATTTTATGTGGAGAAAAAGTAATACTTTTCATGGCGCGCTCGTGTTTAACAGCCGAACGGAGTGAGGCTGGTAATAGAGAGCAAGCCATGAAAAGTAACTTTTCCTCCAAATAAAATATGCTGTTTTTTCTTCAAATGTCGACAAATTAATGCAGAAACGTCTCTTTTTAATAGTAATAGTAATTATTATTAAAGATAAATGGGTTCGCAAGGCGGCTTAGACCGGTGCGGTGTCGGTGAATAGGCTCAGTTTGTTGCTATTGTAATGTCACATAAAGCTGTCAGTGGACACTGTCAACAATAATTATTTTTTAAAAATTGCGTCTTCGATTGCGTGTTAATTCCGTATTGATAAGCAGTTATTGAGTAAGTTCGATTAAATAATAACCAATTTGTTCCTAAATTAGTGATTTTTAGAAATGCAGTCACAAATTGAGTGATAAATACAAATTTTAGTTAAATAACTCTTGAGTTGTTGACGCTTATTTTGATTTTTGTTTGTATTGTATCTATGTTGATATGACAACACTTTTACCTCCGCCGGCGGAAAAGTGGAAAGTAAAGCTCCGGTGGAGGAAAAACGAAACTTCACTGCCGCCTACACAGTCGAGTAATGATGGATTTACTGACGTTTGAAAAAAAAAAACAATTTTTAAAAATCTTTTAAAATAGCAGAAATAAATATGGGGAACAATTACCCATTTAAGGATCTAAAAAAAAACTGTTTAGAGCATCAAAGCTCCTCAACAAAGTAAATTAAAATCCATCCTACCTATAAGAAGACTCTTTTAATACAAAATGATAAAACTGAATAAACTCACTGCTATTTATGCATCGTGATAGTAAATAAACCCTTTTTAAGATATTATTCCCATATTTTGTATGTAATGCTGCAGTTATCCTAAAAGGAAAATGATACTTACTTAAAATAAGAAATCCCTGGTATTCTACCCTTATTTTGGCAACACCAAATCAAACACCGTTGAGTATTTTCTTTGGCCTTGGCAGTTGACGCCATTGTCTTTTAAGGTCTTTTGTCTTTAAATCATAGTCCTAACGCCTACACCAACTTATACACTAACAAAATACACTAATAACGAACTATTATAATAATAAACTAAACTAGATGTCCAGGAGTAAATTAGTTATTTTCAACGAAAACGATAATATAAACCACTCAGACGCACGTACGTACTTCAATAAGTGAACGAAACGAAACGCCGAAACCCATTACGGCAAACACAGAAAAAGGAATTATTTCAAGCGCAAGCAACAAGCAAGGTCAGAGAAATTTGATAATATTTTTGATTACCGAACTGTAAAAGCTTTATGAGCTGATTTCGTTCTGTCGCTTCTCGGTGTTTGTGCGCATGAGTAAAATTATCCTATTTTCAGTTCTGTCCGACGCAGAACCCGGTTTTTTTCCCCATGATTGGTACGATTTTTCGATGCATGCAGACGGTTTGTGCTTATCCATATATGGAGATCGGTGACACAAATCGATTAAGTTAACCTCGACATTAAATGCTACGTAATAGAAAATTTTGATTTTCAAATTGATGTTCTAAGAGGATGTAATTTTACAGAAAATCCAAATATTTTTTGTTATAGAATTGACAATTTTCTTCATTTCAAAAGAAAATGTACCTGATTGGCTTATAACTATAAACTGTAATCCTCAAATCTCATCAAATCATTTGGGTAAACTTTACGCTTTTTTACAGTATATAAAACGTATACGTTTGAGTCACTAAACGTGTTGGATAAAGCGCACTCAGTCAATCTTTCTACCGAATTAATAACAGAACAGGGACATAAAAATCTGCTGGTGATTGTTGATAGTTTTTCCAAATTCACTTGCCTCATATCAGTCGCAAATACTTCTTCAAAACATTTATAGAAGAACTACAGGGCCTTTCTCGATTTTGGCCAATCCAAAGCGCATAATAACAGATGCTGGATCTGCATTTACGTCCAATGACTTTAAGCAATATATAGCAAATTGGCAATTAAGATAGAACTATATATTTTTGTTATCGCCGTCTTAGGTATACATTTTTGTCGTCAGGGACAAAAATATTCACTGTCAAATAAATAAAAAAAAATCGTCGTCAAGGACAAAAAATACTCGCGTCGGTGGCAATAATGTACGCCATCATAAGAAAGACATATAAACATCGCCGTCACAGACACTACCACAGAATAATAAAACAATCAGAATACGAACAGAAAGAGAGGTCCGATACCGGCCGCTATGACCTCGACCGGCTGTGCTTAGCGAAAAACATGGATTTGTGCCAATACGTTCTTCCAATTTCTTCCGAAGCATCGCTCCCTTTCTTTCTATCGGTATTCTGATTGTTTCTTATTCTGTGACACTACTTTGATCAATTGCATTCCTTTTATTTCAGGGTAATATGCTTTCGAGAACGGAAGGAAAATATATATGACCGCCTTAACTGGCCACGCGACACATGTTCGCGAACTATGTATTATCTGGATCAATTATTGTTGGGGAAACACCCCAACACGTGTAGAAACTATCGTTTTTCACCGTATAGTTTGGTGATAACACCTTAAATCAAAGAAATCATCCATATTTCTCTAAGATACTGACTTTGTT
>MU183921.1:0-15252 GCA_016904865.1 Pissodes strobi
TTAAAATTTAGTTTCTTGGGAATAAAGTAAAAATATCAACAACATGTTATCTTGTTTAGAGCTACATGTTACAAAGAAGATGCTTTAACGTTTCGGTTATTCAACTAACTTTCATCAGGAATTAAGATATCATAGCTTCAGACTATTTGAGGTAGCATACCTTCTATACAAAAATCCAAAGTTTTACACGACATTTCAAACAAACTTTTTTTAAAAAAGATACACCATTTTCGACATTTTACGGTATAACACGGGTCACATGGTACGTTGAAAAAATGAATACATTTTAAAAATAACTAATAAATTAGGTATTTTGCAGGCTCAATAAAATAACGAGAACGGAATTAAGAGTTTAACCCTTTGAGGCTCACCGGGACATATAGACCCCAACGAGTTTTCCAAAACATCCACTCCACTGTGTCTTATAAGTCCCGTGTTGCATCGAAATCACGTTCTAATGGGCCCTTCAACTATATTTGATGTTTTTGACATGTTTTTGCCTGCAGCGACACACTGTAAGCGTGTCAGTCTGCTTACAAACAGCGAACAAACTGCACGTGACCGAGTTTTTAACCTATTTTTGAACAAATTTTGCAACTTTTGTGCAGTTTTTTGGAACGATATTTTCAAATATGTTGACCATTTAACAGTAGATCATGTTTATTTTTAAATTTTCTAAAATTTTGTTGTATATTATGGCAGAATAATAATTGTGGCTGGTGTATATGTGTCCCACTGGGACTGGGCGATTTTCATCCTAATGGTTTTTTACAGCATGAAGAGAAGAAAGTTGACTGAAGCTGAATTTGAGGAGATTGCCGATAATATAGAAGATCTATCTCCACCTGATGAATAGAACAGCGCTTCCGGGGAGTCCTTATCAGAAGAAGACACGTTTCACAATAGTGATGAGTCTGACGAGTTCTATGAGCTGAAAAGAAAATAGTGAGAGAGAGTAGTGAAGAGGAGAACATCGATGCGGAACACCTAAACGAACAAGTTGAAACTCTTGCTGTAAATAGTGGGGTAATATGGTTGTCAGTACAAATATCCACATACCATGGCTCAGTATTCTAAACCAATTTCTATGTGTCATTGACCCTTCCATTCTTGTATTTTCTTCTGAATTGGAAATATTCAGCAAACTTTTTCCAAGGACTTTGTTCGTAGGGACGGCCATTCTGACCAGAAAAGACATGCCAAAAAAACTGTGTGAAAAAACAAAAATTAATAGATGTGAATGTGAATTCTCGACTAGTCAGTCAAGCTGTAATAAGGGACGAAACAACTAGCTGTCCACTTGCCAGGGAGCTAGTAAGCTACCCCAATGAGTCTGCAGCAAAGGCATACCTGGGTATGTCAAAGAAGAACCTACGACTCATGGCGAGGATTCTGACTGTAAACTGCCAGTTAAGAAAACGTCTCTACATAATGAGATTATGCGAGACACATCTATGCAGAAGCTGTAAACAGGAGGAGGAAACAGTAGAGCATCTGCTCTGCGATTGTGACGCTGTTTCGTAACGAAGGGAATCCATTTTGGGAGAATGATGCCCAACCATGACTTTTCTCAGAACAGCTTCCTCGGGTAACATCGCGGCCTTCTTTACAACACTAGGCTGGGCGATGGCCTAAATAGGTAGATTGATGGACCTAGGGAGGATGCACAGTAGGTCCAATGGGGCCTAAGTGCCGTGGCCTTTTAAGGCCACCCTCTCACCATTTGCAGATTCCAGAAACAAGTTATTCTGTTGAGTAACTGTCACGGTTCGGACATAACGAGTGTAAAGAGAAATCTGGCAATAAGGTTCTGATGCCATTGCATTTTATAACGAAATAATTGGTGGTGTGGATCTTGCGGATCAAATGAGCGGTGTATACGCCATGGGTTGAAAATCATGTAAGTGGTGAAGAAATGTATTTTATCAATTGCTAATGATTTCTATAGTAAACAGCTGGATCATATACAATGAGCTATGTCCACCCCAAAAAGGCAGACGTCAGTCAATTTTCGATGAAGTAAGGGTGGTAGGCCTTCAAAGAGAGTCATAGTCATGAAAAATGTAAAAGAACCCTTGCTTGTAGAAACGATAAAGAGAAGATGATGTGTTAATTGTTCTCAACAGAAAAAGAGCGCCGCACCACTACAATTTGTCCAATGTGTGACGTAGGGCTATACAATTTTTCTTTTCATTTACCATATTTCATAATTACAAAACTTTATTTTTAGTTTTTTTTGTTGAGTTAATTGTATATTTTTGGAGAACACAAAAGCTTCTTTGTCTTCCCATTGGGACATATATATTCCAGTTAAAAGTCCCACTGGGATATATTTGTCCCATCACTATATGTTTCCGAAATGTGATTGTTTTCATTCCTACCAATATATTTTCTTCCATTAAGGGGTCCAATTCCTTTTGGTATGAAAAATTGATTCTCTTAGAAAAATTCGATAACTTTTTGAGTTCTTGTTGCTTTTATTTTATATATATTGTAATATATTTTGCTGAGTTGTTTTTTTTTAAATTTCAATCATTTCGTGTATGATTTTGTTTCTGTAAATGAAAATGTAAATTATATTTTCTGGAATAAAGGATCTGTTTAAGAAAAAAATAAAAGAATAAAAAATAAAATACTTTTATGTTTTTGAAGCAAAACTATGCTGTTTTCAATGCTATGTGTTGATAAGGCTATTTTGTTTTTTTTGCCAAATTTTTGTCCTAATCTACTTTCTAAATATTGGCTCTTTTGGCCAATGTATACTCCATCGCAGTTTTGACAAGGGATTTCATAACTACATGGGTTTTTTGTACCTTTTGGAATTTTTGATAGAGGATAAATTGCCCAGTCAAATTAGACAAATCGGTGAAAAAAATTCTTAGAGAGTTGGATTTTTTTAAACGCTTACTTTACACTTGGTTTAACATATATCAAAAGTCCCCGAGGGTGAGGGATGAGCCCGAGGAGAAGGGGAGTTTAAATCTACCATATTTTCAGTTTTTCTCTAATATCTGGCAAATGATAATTCCTATCGATTTTTACTTCCCTATTATAACTAATGTTGACAAAATGTCCTACAAAAATGGTTCCATGTATTTTTGTCGTATGACTAACCGTTAGGCCTATTTCAGACGATACGGATTTTAGCCGGTCCGGTTTTATTGGTTTTAACGTGAGTGGTGCATTAAAACCGAGTGTCGGTCTTTATACTCGGATTAAACTAAATGGCCTCTTTCAGACGATACGGAATGAAAAAGAATCGCGGACGGCGTCCGTATACGCTCGTATAGCTGCCGGGTGTTCGGGATTCTGCGGCGCCGTGTCGTGTAGAGAGGGGCAGAAGGCCTAGTCAATAATTGTGACAATTAGTTTAATGCAGTACTGGACTGCACTACTGGACTACACGTTAAAACCAATAAACCGGACCGGCTAAAATCCGTATCGTCTGAAAGAGGCCTTAGTGAGTTATAGGTCTGACAAAAGAAACATCATTTCAAAAAATGTGCGTTATTTGCATTTAAAACCAAATTAGCCTCTTACAATATTAATAATAATAATTCAACAGATGATTTGAATGAAACAGTTAATTTATTGGATCCAACACTTCCCTAGATGAGGGGGGGCCACGAAGTCTTACGAGTCATCCTCATATGCTGCATTTCTGGCTTCATTCTAAACCTTGAAAACCGAATTACAGGCTTGTTAATAGGCTATTAATAGATATTTGATGCAAAAGAGATAAGTTAAATGAAACTTATAGTACATTTAATGTATTGAGCCCGACAGCCCATTAGGGGGTGTCACGGGGGTCTATCAGGTCGGATCATCCTCATATGATGAATTGTCGTCTTCAACTGGAGGGGCGATAGTGCACGCGCCCTCACGGTTACCGCATATTGAAGAACAATGAGCTTTGCGGCATCCACAACGTGCACCACAGCCTTTGGTGCAGCTGCAGAATATTGTTGAAATTATGTTGTCAAAGGTTCCAGTTACTCCTTTTATCCAAACCCAATCAGTAGGTTCCAGTTTGTTACCAAGCCATTCTTGAACTTGCAAATAGACTCTGTATGAGTATTGCAGTGCAGAGCTTTTAGTTGGTGGTCGATTGGCTGAGTAGCGCTGTTTATTCAGGTCTGTTACTCTGACGTTGTACATTGCTAGGAATATCTGTTCCCCGGCGTTTGCAACTTGCTCAGGGTTTGAAGTCTTTGCGTAAAATACGCTGGATATAGAAATGCAGGGTGCTTTTACTCATAAATAATTTAGCAATTGTTGACTTGCCTTTCCTAAAACTTACGCAAGTGGTATCACAGCCTCTAAAAACGTGAATACGCAATATGCTCTTGGCAAAGTCAAGTTCCTGCAATTCCTTGGAGGAATAAGTTTTTTTTCCTCGTTCTTCGTCCCAAGATTGAAAAACTTTAACTCTCATTCCCTTGGAGATGAAGTGATCAGCAGGACCAGCAGATCCACATCCTCGCCGATGATAGCTGTTGAACAACCACTTTCTGCCTTTTCCCAGGCACACCGGACTATAGTTGTATCCGTAGAAGAACAATCCCCTCTGCAATCATTTTTTCACTTAGTATTTTTTAAAACGTGAATAGAAGCGAGAAGCGGAGTCGGTATCAGGTTTAAATTTCTTCCTCAAAAAAATATACGTAGCGTTATAGTTTCCTGAAAAATATTAGCTTTAAACGCCCAGGCTCCGACTCCTCTAGCTCTCCTCCCCCACCCTCGGGAATTTTTGATATATGTTTACCCAAGTGTAAAGGAAGCGTTTAACAGAAATTCCAACTTTCTAGGAATTTTCTCCATCGCCATCGATCGCCTTATTTTCGTCTAACTTAACTGGGCCCGAAATTAGATTTTAAAAGATTGTGTCCCTTATGACTAACGGTAATATTATGATTTTTAAATACTCTTTGAAAATGTTCCCATAATTTTGGTATATAAGGCATAGAGAGGTAAATCTTGGTCTAACTGTCTCGTGTTTTTTATTTTTAATGTTCGGCACTCATACAAACGGAAAATCCTATGCCACTTAATGAGCGGGGCGTGTGCGGAGAAGATGGAGGACGTTGGATTTGAAGAGCTGTAGGTTGTAGTTTTCCAGAGCGAGACAGTCATCCAGACAAAGGAGTCCCGCAACAGGGACGTCCTAAGTGTTCGCAACTGAATCGTATTTTGATGATGAGCAGCAAGCTTATGGATGAGACCAGAGCCAGTGTTTGTCCTGTCATTGATAAGTCAGGTCCTGCGGTGCTTGCTTTTTTTGAGAAGACAGCTGTTTGGGTCTTTCCTGCGTTAAACTTGACATTATTTTCCTCGCCGCATTTCACGATGGCGTTCATATCCTCATTGATGGCAGCAATCTGATTTTCTTGCTCGCGTTGGGAATGAACAGCGGTCATTGGTGTCCACGACATGAATGAGGATATAAAAGTGCTGTCGTCTGCAAAGCTGTAAATAGAATTGTTTGTCTTGTCCAAGAGATCGTTGGTAGAGAGCGGGAACAGTGTGCGAGACAATATACACCCTTGAGGAACTCCGGCATTGATTTTAAATTCCTCCGAGAGAGGAGAGAGGTATTGATGCCTCAGATGCTTCGATCCCTTAAGAAATTGGAAAGCCATAGAAGCAATGCTGGTGTTAGTCCGTATGCTGTCAATTTGCTTAAAGATCCGTCATGCCACACCCTATCAAATGCTTTGGATATGTCGAGAGCTACTGCACGATATTCGCTGTAGCTCTCGATGGCTTTGGTCCACAGGTAGGTCACGTAAGTCAGGAGATCTGCCGTTGCGTTGATCTGTGCATGCGAAAGCCGTACTCGCGATCGCTTATGATGCCTGCCGATTCGAGATATTTTAAGAGCTGTTCATTGATCAGCTAGGGCTCTAAAGCCATTGGACGGCAGTTATTTGGAATTCAATTCCTTGAATACCTGGAAAACGAGGTGACCCTTTTGAAAGAAACGCATTTACGGCCAAATGAGGACCTTTAAACATCAAGTCAAACAGAAGTGTCTGGAGTGGATTCGATTATAAGAAACTCTTTTGATTTATACAATAAATTGCTCTCGGAGAATATTAAACAACTAAATGATACAGTAAAGATGCTTAATACCAATTTTGAGGTAAATATGACATGTCAAAAAACTGACAAACAGGTATTGATGACTAAGAATGTGGCAGTAGACAAAGAAGTATTAATCCAGCCGTGGGACCAGCAAAAAGATACCAAAATTTCTACTAAACAACTATCAGCAACTATGAATTGCAAGCGAAAAATAAAATTAATCAAATTATTTATTTAAATAGTGATGATAGTGATGCCCCTAATATAAATAAATTGGAAGCAGCTACCTCTGGTGAACCTTACACCAAGCAAAAGAAATCCTTAGGAAAACAAGGTTTAGCAATAAATAAATAGCTCCATTAAAGGAACAAGCTCTTATTCAAAATTCAAGTATATAATATAATAATCGCAAGGCAGTATGGCTTTCACAACAATGTATCAATCTCAGATGCTATTATGACATTGGTAAATTGTATAAAAGAGGCTCTTGAAAATAGGGACAAATTTATAGGTTTATTTACTGATTTAACTGCAGCTTTTGACTGCGTAAACCGAAGTATTCTCTTAGATAAACTGTATTTCTATGGAATAAGGGGTGTGGCTTTTAAACTTTTGAGATCTTATCTTGAGGAAAGGTATCAAGTGAGGAGGATTCATGCAAAAGCAGACATCTCCATTTTGTACAAACTTGAGAAAAACAGCAAAAACTCTTGTGTGTATTCGTATAGGGATATGTCTTGTTTTGAAATAAAACTGCACACTGAAAGAGTTTTAGATATGTTACGTATATACGTTTGGATATGTCTTGTTTTGGTTAAACTCCATAGATTTAAATGACAAATAATGTAGGATATGTCTTGCTTTGTTCAAATCTGACTAAGGTCAGCCCTAGAGACCATCCCAGAGAGAACAAATCGGCAAAAAAATCAATTTGGTAAAAAATGGAGATGTATGCTTTTGTATGAACCCTCCTCAAGTAGTCTATTATGATAACAACAATGCGAGTGAGCCTATGCTTGCAGATACTGGGGTGCCTCAGGGATCCGTGCTCGGACCTCTCTTATTCATACTCTACATTAATGACCTCCCACAAGCTTCTAACATTCAAACTACTCAAACTGTTGTTCCTCAAAACATTACAAAAACTGAATGCATTATCTATGTAGATGATGCCACATTTGGATTATCTTTTAAGGGAGGTGAGGACTCGGCCGGATTACTGGAGGTGATGCTGGATCGAGCTAGGCTATGGTTCACTTCCAACCAACTTGTACTAAATGAAACAAAGACTGAATCCATATTATTTGAAATAAAAATTTGGCTGGCATTGAAGAAAAAAGAAGTTTTAAATATTTGGGGGTTACCCTAGATGCTAATCTCTTGTATGTAGAACATATAATTAATATGGGAAATAAACTAAACAAGGCTATTTATGCTATAAGACGGATCAAAAATGCTGTAAGTCAGGCAGCTGCACTTACAACTTACTATTCTCTTTTTGATTCTATTTTACGCTACGGCATATTAACATGGGGTTCTGCAGCAAAGACACATCTTGAAAAAATCTTTAAATTTCAAAAGTCTGCTGTAAGGTGTATTGTAAATATAAAACGAGATAAATCTTGCCGACCCTATTTTAAATCACTTGAAATAATGACCCTATATGGTCTGATTATTTATAATAGACGTGTTTATGTTAGGAAAAATATCTTAAAGTATTATACAGCATCAGATATTCATAAACATGCTACCCGAAACTGTAATAACCTGGCAGTACCAGGAACTAGATTGGCTAGAACAAACACAGAAGAAATAAAATTCTTTAATGCTCTGCCTCTGGAAATAAGATCTCAACAGGTAGGCAAATTCAAAACAACTTTAAAAAAGTTAATCACCAGGGCATGTATCTACAATTTAGAAGAATACTATACCTTGACCAAAAACAGGAAAAATTTTCTTAGCCTGTAAAGTGGTTTAAAGATCTCTATGTTCTATCTAACTTGATGTGATGATGTATCTGTACTTAGGTGTAGTATGTTGTATTGTAGGCAGTACTCGCTACTCGTTTTTATAAACTCTATTAGGTATGATAAATTGTATTGTGATTTAATATTTCCTAAGTTTTAAGGTTTTAACCAATTTTTTGTAAACTCTTTGACATGTCTTATTATACTCTGTATTTTTCTGAAGACTAATAAAGTTATTTGTATTTGTATTTGTTATTTGGAATCGTTTTTTACCTTTCTTCGGGATTTGCTGCACTTGAGCGCCTTTCCAGCTAGAAGGAAAGCATGCAGTTCTGTATGATAGGGAGAAAAGCCTGCATAGTGGAGCCGTTAGTTCAGCAGCAAATTGTGGCCTTGCCAGTGTCTAGGCTTTTGAGTATTCGTTTCACTTCGCGTTGGCGTTTTTTGTTTTTCTTTGTTTTGGATTGTCGTTTTAGAAATTGTGAGTTCTTTTTTAAAAATAAGATTTATAGTTTTAGTGGGATAGTTATTTATATTTAAAGCATCTTTGGTCTTATCAATAGCTGTTTTTCTATATTTTGGATCAGATAATAACCTAGTAATATACAGGGTGTTCAATAATTTAGGGATGGGTGAACTGGATTAAAACAAGGTCGAGGCTTCATATAACTTTTATCCTTTGACCCCTCCTTATCAAGTTATTAATCCTTAAATTCATTAATTTAAAATCGATGATAACTAATAACTTTTGAATGGTTTCCAGGATCTTAACAAAATTTTGGTAACCAATGAAAACTTATAACTCTCTCGCATTAGCTCCTGTACGATTACCCTTAAGACCATAAGGGATTCCAGGGACGAACAAGTCAAGAACAAGGAAACCTTAATTTATTTACAGTGATATCATTTTTAACGCTCTTATCTCACTGGTATATTTTCTTGACTTTTTTTGTAAGAAAACTTATACTTTATGTTTCTCGATGGCAATTTTCGAGTAAAGTGCATCTAAAACGATAAGGTGTTTCCTATAAAACTTGCAATAAAGGTTAAGGGAAAAATCGAAATATAATATTAACATCAGAAACTAATTGCATCCAAATTCAAAAGTAAAAAAATAATAATTTATAAAATCAATATCAGTCATACATAAGCATAGACTTATAGGAAGCCCTCGATTATGTCTTATCGATTTTCAGTACATTTTGCTCAAAAAGCGCTAGTCCTATATTTACAGGCTTAATACATTTGTGCCAAATTTCGAGACCATTTCTCTGCAGGCGTCGGCAAAATATATTGACCAACTTTGTACAAGTAAATCGCAAAAGTGCCTGTTAAATCAATTATTATTACCACTGTTGCCTGAAATATCAATGATAAAACTGTAAAAATTTGGAATTGTAATTTCATCAATGATCATGCATTTAAGAATATTTTAAAAACTGGGTAGATACTCCATTTTAAACTCTTCAAAACTTACAGTATCAAAACCATTGGAATCTTATGAGTTCATTTAATTCGACTTTTCCGTAAAATATAAGATCGCTTATTAATCTTTTCAGTAAAGTCTAATTGACTCAATCAAAACTGATACCATAGATACCCTATATTATATTTCCAATTATTTCCGTACACGCCTATGTTGCACACGTGTCAGTTGACCAAAAAATGATCATAATTTATAACATAATAACAGAGGTCTTCTATTAAACGACGAGTCTTTTACCCTCATTAAGTAATAACCGCTAAACAACACCGGAAAAAAATTGGTCAATAATCCTTCGAACGAGAGCTTTGATCACGTTTTCCAGGGGTTGAGGGGGCGAACGCCTCGTTCGCGGCAATTCAAAAGAATAGTTTAAGGGAGGTGTGTGAAAGGCAGTGGTGGAACAATCGACTGGCTATTTATGTGAGAAAATAGGGTAAAGAGCGATACAGTTTTATAGTTATCGTAGAAAATTGCCAAATGGCTGTCCCCAGTTTTTTTTAACGAAACAATCTATTTCTATTTTGTATCATTAATAATTAGCATAGTTGAAGCATTTAGTTACTAAGCGTTAATTTATGAGAAAACGAAAAGGAATACAGAATATTGCTGAAGTGCCACTTTTCATATATTTTTTTAGATTAAGTGCGACCATAATCATGTCTATGATACTGGATTTGTTGGACAGTCATTTTTATTTAAACGTTGATAGAGTCAATCAACTAAGTTACTGCTAATTCACTTTGATAAAAATATATTTATTAAAAATATAAATATTTCTCGTCCAGTATATTATTTTATAACCGGAAGTTTATTTGTTCCTTTCTAAATTGCAAGCCTCCTAAGTGTGCCGAGTTCAGAACAAAGGGGTTGACATTTTATGCCTGAAAAGCAAAGGAAGGCGGTAGTTCTCAAATGTTGCATCGGCAACTCATCAATTCATCAATTTAATGGTTCTGAATGATTTGAAACCTATCTACTTCATGTTCTCTTCTTGTACGTTCTGTAGTCGACGACTCATTAACATAGTTTCCAACTTTGGAGTTGGAGAATTCTCCAAGAAGAATTTTTGCTATTTTTACGTCACCTGGTAGAGATTCTTCAACATACTCATCGGAGTATATCCCATGAATTAAAAAAAGGTACTTTACACATGAGTAGCATACAAAACTTTTGAATATTGCCATTCATAAAAAAGGGTCACTTTACACACTTGTTGCATAAATAGCTATTTTGCATGTGTTGCATACTAGGCCAGTACAACTAATGTTTAACCAAGAACAAATTAACATAAAGCTGCGACCGCCAAAAAAAGGTAGTACTGTTCTACCTTTTTAACCCACCAAAAGTCCCCATTGATCCCGTTTACCAAAAGGCCTCAAAATCAGTCCGCCATCTTGAAAATCGGTCAATTTTTTATTTATGGCTCCGTAACTACGAAACTATAGGAGATATGAAAAAAATGAAAGAGAGCAAAATTGAAGAGCATAAAATAATCAACAAAACAAATGCCTGCTAGTTTATTTATCTGTAATAGTTTTTAAGATACATACAAGATAATATGAAGCAAATACTAAAAATGCGACAGAAATATCATAATAATGTATACATTCATATTCATAGTACCTTCTGCATCTTTGCGTCTTTCTCTAGAAGTTTAAATGTGGAAATCTTTCCTTTAAAAAAAAACAAGAAGTAGTGTCACAGCCAGACATGGCATGAGCAAATAAAATATACTCTTTTGGTATGCCTAATTTCTTCTAAATTTCTAAAATATTTGTGAATTTATCTGGCTTGCCACATCTGCCTGGCCGTAACATAAATATTTTTTGATGACCTACCCTGTAAGTTATCACAGCAAGGTCCGTATCATCGCCAACTAGAACCACTGGTGAGCCAGAACCACCTAAATTAATTGCCGTCTCAACTATAACGGTATCAGCATCTCCTTCGGCTTGTATTACTCGCATTCCTGCACCCTCAAGCCTTTTTGTAAGTATTGTGATGAATAATGTCTTGTTTTTCACGCTGGATAAAAATGTTGCTTGACTTACTGTGGTTGCAGTATTTTCCGTAAATGTGATGTCAATACAAGAAAATTTCTTTGTGCGGCGAATCTGTTCCTGACACTTTGTGGAGTTTTCAATATCACACCCATCAAACACTATTGTTGAATTAGAACCATAATGATAAGTAACATAATTTACGTATTTGCTTAGAATTTCTCCGTATGTTGCGGGGACTTGCCATACCACTTTATGAAGTAAATGCCCTCCATCTATAACAAATACTGATTGTGGTGGTAAGAGAAAAAGGTGTGAGTTCAAACAAAACATTTCTTCAAAGTTTCTTCAGACTTGAATGTACAAAGAATTCGGTTAAAAACCTGTGTTGGATTAATTTGCGCTTCCTGGCCATATACCTTTAAAGTTTTAAACATAAAAGATAAAGGTTTAACTTTATCGTTTCTTTTTAAACGGAGATCTTGAAAGTCTTTGCCAATACATTTAAGTAAAAGATTTTCCCCTATTTCGTTTGCAGAGTCACAGTTAATCACATTTGAAGCCACTGTACCTGATGAAATAGACATTAACGAGCTAATTTGATTATCAAACGGGTTATTACCTTCTAGCCAATTAAGGAGTTTCTGAAGATCATTAAAATCTCGGTTTCCTCTTGAATCACGTAGCTCCTTATGCTGCTCTGAATAACATGGTTTCGACTTTGCAAACACTTTTAATGAGTCACATACTATGGTAGATTCTGGCAAGGACAATATCCATTTCCTCAATACAGCATCACTTAAACCCCTTCCACGTGTTAACCCGCCTTCTGACTTCATGGACCTCAAGAGGACCTGTTCAATTGTAATATCCGTCCATAAACCAGACCAAAATTTGTCTGAATTACGCCTAAAGAAGTTGTAAATTTGATATATTCATCATCTTTTAATGAAGTTTTCAAGCGATCCATCTGCTGCAAATATTGATGGGCCGATTTAGCGTAACAGAGGTGTTCACTTGAATGGAGATATGGCAGCATATTTTTAACACAATATAAATGAAGTTCAAAAGCCCCGATTCTCTCTGCATAAATAAACATCTTGACCAAGTCAATTTGTTCCCAATATTCACACCATAGCTTTCCTGTTCTACTGAAGTCACGTGCGATTTTTTTTCTATTTTTCAATTCTTTCAAAATAGGTTCTATTGCATCTTTAAGGAGAAATCGAATGATTTCGACTTAAAAATACATTAAAAATTTGGCTTAAAAAAATTTAATTGTCTTAAGGACATATTTTTGCAAATCCCCTTTATTTTGGAAGTTATAAAACACCTTATTTTTGTGTATTTTATTATGCTTATTAATTTCGATCTCTTGATATTTTTTGATACATATATAATAGTTTTTAAGTTATTACGGAATTTATAAAAAAAGTACCATTTTTCAAGATGGCGGACTGATTTTGAAGCCTTTTGGTCAACGGGATCCATGGGGACTTTTAGTATGTTAAAAGGTACGATTAGCCCTACTTTTTGTTGGTGGTCGCAGCTTTATGTTAATTTGTTCTTGGTTGGCCTATACCAAAGGCCTAGATACACTGGCCTATACAATATTTTTCATACGATTGTTTATTTATCGTCAGTTAATGCATTAATTTAAATATAATATTATTCGGGCAAGTGACCTCTTAAATTTTAACGTTTCTTGGCATGTTCTTTTTGTAAGTTGTTTCGGATGTTACGTCCTTTTCTAGGTTTTGAAGGAAATAAACACAATTAATCAGATGTCTAAGTTGTGATTTTACAGTTTTTAAAATTGGTTTAAAAGGCATTAGTGCACCTTTATAGCAAACAACGGATGATTCAAGTGATTCTGAAAATATTCCAGAAGAAGTAAGAATGGCAGCAGAAGGAGCAATATCAGAACTGATTGCAGATAAGTCTAAATCCATACACGAAGCATATTACCACAGGTTTAGACAATGATGTATAGAAAAGAAAGTTCAACATGTGAACGTGACTGTACTTTTGACGTACCTCTCTTTTAAATCTAAGAGATTTAAGCCATCCACCCCGTGGCTTGAATTTTCTATGTTAAGATCGATGCTTGCTTTGCGACAAAACCTCAATATCAAGCATTACCCGAAGCTAATGGCATTATTAAAAAGAAATTCTGTAGGATATCGCCCAAACAAGCTATTTCCCAGGATTGAATTACGAAATTTTTAATTGAAGCTCCAAATAGTAAATATTTACTGATGAAAGTGGTTACTGTATTCGGAACGGCCGGTGCTTATCATAGGGACGAACTGTAAAAAATGTCAACAGATGATATAGATGATAAAGATGATATTTTGATCATAACAATCCAGACAGATAAGCCAAGAACTTTTGTGGTAAAAGAATATTATTGAAATATTCCGAGAGTACCCTACACTTCGTGATGCAAGAACCCTACTTCAAATATTTTTTGCAGCATATCAAAGCGATAGTTTCTTGAAATATAGCCACATTTTTGAAGCTACCGCATCCCGAGCTATATACTCAATATGCTATATACTCAAGACGTTCTTCTGCTACGTTGTTAGCAGACCAGCAAAATAATAAGGCACCGAGGGTGGAAGTCCTCCAGACCCTCCAGTATTGCTGAGTGCAATGTTGAAGAATTTCTAAGCAGCAAAATGAACATAGCAAATAAAATTACTCCAAGGGGAGTCATATACTGCCAATTGAGGAAACAGGGTTGAAACGGTACTTAATATGGATGCAACAGAACAATTTCCAGAACAATCAACAAACTAGGAAATATTACTACCTAACAATGCCGATCCTCAAATGTTTCAGTTAAATAATCGATCAAATTGTAATATTACTATTAGTATGACTGTTTTATTGTAAAAATAAAACTTCGAATTTCATTTGATATAGTAATTATTTAGAGAAATTTGAACAAATAATTCGCTGTTGACATGGATAAATGTTTCCGGTTCCTTTTGGATGTAATGGGCTTCCAAATCTTCCTCTGACTCGACCTCGACTGGAATGCCTTAAATTACACTTCTCAGAAGCTTCTAAAGGAAGAAGGTGTTAGATATGGGGACCGTGCTTGCCACCGTGGTCAGTCCAACGTCCTCTAAAATCTGTTTCTAGTTAAATGTGGGTAAAAACGTGTAAACCAGGCTGGTGCTTCATTTGGCCAGCACCATAAGTCCTTCCGAATATTAATGAGGCAGGTCTTTCGACAATTCCGGCAACAGTTTCTTAAGAGTTTAAGATAAACGTTCCCGTTTAAACTGAGAAGTAACATTTATTCTCAACAATGCGGTCCGACATGGTGACTAATAATCATTTCTGATACCCCTGTGTTGCGTATTTCCCGGGACGTTCCGTATTTTTGCCATAAATTTAATTGACCTCCCGTATTTCGGCAATGTAGTAAAAAATGACAAACTCAATAAAAAGTAGTAAGGGTGAACTCATTTTGTTTTTGCTACAGGTATAAATGTAATTTGTAGTTTTTGGGCTCCATTAAAACTTTATCTAATTTGTTTTGTTTCATTTGTTCCGGGCAAGTCAACAAAATCCCGTATTTTTTCTCGTTTGCCTCTTAATGTGAAAAAAATCTGGCAGCCCTAGCTACATGACTCTTTCGCGAATTTAATATTTTATCTGTTCCTATACTTTAATTACCAAAAACTACAAATTACATTTATAC
>MU183921.1:25252-50088 GCA_016904865.1 Pissodes strobi
CCCCCCCCCAGAATCCTTGGGACCGGCACCGATCACCGAGGCTTGCACTCGATCGGAGTCGATGATGAGATTTTTACTTACCTGGGGTATATCCTTGTTTAGGTCATACATTATTGATTTTTATTTATTGGGGGGCTGCTCTGGTCCAAATTCGTAGCAAGTTCGTCTTAAGAAGTTTCCGATCCATCAGATGTGAATGTGTGTGGGTGTGTGCGCAAGTGTGTTCGTGTAATAGGGCAAGAGTGCGTGAGTGTGAATGACAATGACCAATGTTTCGGTAGTACTTTGAACTCCATTTTTACTGCCTCAGTTTGCTTTCATAACGGCATTTTGAAACACCTTATAAGCTACAATAAAATCTAATTCCCTAACAATTTTAACAGATGTTTGCCATTTTCACATTTTAACAAATTGTTCAAATTAAAGTAGGATTGGGTTTCAAAATGACGTTATGAAAGCAAACTGAGGCAGTAAAAATGGAGTTCAAAGTACCACCGAAACACTAAAAATTTTATCCGACTACTAAAACAAACATTTTTAATCAATATTTCATAATCCGAGACAAATCTTTATTAGGAACCGAAATCTGCACCGTATAATAAAATTCTTATTTACGACGATTCTCCAAAACCAATATATCGGATTACCCCAATTTTTAATCTGCCGACAAGTTTGATTTTTGGCGCACATATGGGCACATTAAATTGGGCAAATAGGAGTGTTTAGGGTGTTACGACATGGTGTTTACAGGGTTAACACCTAATTTTAGCCGAAACGTTATTAGGTTTCATAAAGAAGATGCCGCAGATGGCCTAAATTGTGCATAAAATGATGCAAAAGATTTAAATAATTAGGTATAGAGCATATAAGATTGCAGATAGCTAGACTGCTTGTCGCCCAGACGTATAATTCTGTGGCCCAAATTATATGGTGCTCTTGTGAACTATAGGAGACAGAGAAACGGTTAAATGGGAATTATTTTGGAAAATTAGTATCTATTACTCCGCGGGCCATGACGTCCGATTTTTTAGTTATTTTGAAAAAAAAATAGCATTTTCAAAAATATGATGTAATTTTCTTATTTTCCAGGAAGTTGCAAAACTGAACATTTCTCTATAGCGAATTTTTATACATATATCATCTGTGTAATTAGATGTTTGACACATGTTTCAGTTTTTTTTTCACCATTATCAGATTTATTTTTACTTATGGGCCCAATATTGAGTTTTATGTGAATCATATAGCACATAATTTTAGCTTTTGAACCATGAATCATTTCTTGGTGAAACAATTTATATAAGGGGAACATAACAAACAAGAAACTGTATTTTCAATAAATTTATGGCTAAATCAATGAATAGGTATTCCTAATTAATAGAGCAGTGGCGTGCAAACCAGCCCCTGCAGACCCTGCAGTGCGGGAGGGCCCCGGAGTATAGAGGGGCCCCGCAGGGGTCCCTTCCTATATTTGTCTTAAATAACTTCGCCAAATTTTGTATTGAATTAACATTTATTAAAACTTTCATATATTTTAATTGTTAAGTTTAAATTAACTTTTGTACAACTGTTGAAGTTGAAATGCAATAAATTTAAACACACAATTTCGGGGAATCACCTGTCGTCACCTGATTATATTCCGATTTGTCTCAAATGGGTAATGGGTTGTTGTTTGATGTGACTGTTTACTTTTGGTGGCTAGTATAGAAATACCGTATTTCTCCTTTTCTGAACTGATATAAGCGCTTATTTGGAGTTTATTGAATTTAGATTAGTTATTTTTGAAAGTTTTCTTGAAATTGTCAATAACGAGCAGTTTTCAAAAGTATGCAAGTGGTGCAAATAAAAGGAAAGTGGCTGAAAAAAGAGAAGTCGAAAAAAAGAAAATTCCGAAAATCGATTACCAACGAAACCAAAAGAAACCGGCTACCTTAAATATCAAAAACCCGTCTACAAGTTCTACAACGGCCATAGAAGAATCAAAGGAGTATGACTCTATTAGTGCTACGAAAGACCTTGTTCATGACTTCTAAATTAAAGGTAATGCTGGCTTTTTGGTGACAAATCTAATCCTTCATTTAGTGCGGCTTGGACTACAGGGACTCTTAGTGAGTGGAAAGGACTCTCAAAAAAAAATATCTGCACATGAGAAAGCAAGTATTCATTTGGAAGTATGTTTAGTATATTAGGATAACAAAATCATTGATTCCTTCCTGAAAGATAATCGAGATATTTTAAAAAACGTTTTGAAGAGGCTCATTGACATCACAAGAACTATGGCAATTTGTAACTTACCATTTCGTGGACATCGAGAATGATCGAGATACTATTTCTGATTATGAAAATAAGTTGGAGCCAGATTCTTCAGAAGGAGTATTTCTGAATATTGTAAAACTTTTAGCAAGATATGATCCGGTTCTTGAGATGCACTTCAATAATATGTAAAAGATTCGGTATCATTACCTAAGTAATAGGTCACAAAATAAATGTATTGCCCTTATTTCCGATACAATTCAGAAAACTATAGTTGAAGATATAAAAAAAGAGTCCGTTTGTTTCCTCATTGTTGGTATACTAGCCAAGATCTTGGTAAGAAAGATCAGGTAAGTATTGTGATCCGGTCCATGAATACCAAGGGTAATAAGAAGTAGAATGTGGCAGACTCTTTCTTAGGATTTTTCGAAATGATGGGACAAAGGACAAATCGGCATTTTACGCATCTCTGGATCTAATATTAGTACAATTTGAAAAGAGATACGAGGTATTCAAAAATATTTATCCAAATTTTGAAATTTTAGAACCACAAATATTACTTCAAGCTGAAGAATGTGAAATTATAACTAAAGCTAAAAAATTAACAGACAAATACTCTGACGATTTAACACCGAATTTAGCTAATGATACAAACAAAAAACTTACTTGAAAATCAATTACAAGAAATGCGTAGTATTAGAGAATTTGCAGACTTGATCTTTGACAAAAATTGATTACTGATCAGTAGCATATAGGGTTGCCAACTGTCCCGGATTATCCGGGACGTCCCGGATTTGGGGATATATACCACCCGTCCCGCAGGCATCACTTGCGGGACGCTGATTGTCCCGGAAATGACAAAATATAGAATTCAAAACAAAAATAAATACGCAAAAGTATTATTAATCACGCGAAGCGTGAATTCTCAATATATTTTCAATGCACTTATTATCTTATGAACTATGACTGTCCATTGATGTTCCTATTCAGATGTATCGTTATAAATAGCTAAAGCAAGGTTAGCCTCAATGACGTGTCAGACCGATTTTGTCGTTTTTTTCCTCAGAAACACATAAGTTGAGTGTTTTCACGTCATTTTTAGACGTTTTTTATTTGCGGAAACCTAATAGTAATCAACTGTATTGCGGGACAGTGTAGCGAATAAGGGTGCTGGGTGGGTTGAAAAAGTGTATAAATATAGGAAATATTCAATTTCGACTAATATTTCACTCGCTTCGCTCTCTCCGGAGACGCAACCAAACAAAACTAACCCTAGGCATGGCCAA
Source organism: Pissodes strobi (assembly GCA_016904865.1). NCBI lineage: Eukaryota > Metazoa > Arthropoda > Insecta > Coleoptera > Curculionidae > Pissodes > Pissodes strobi. Next base: position 28,789 of record MU183921.1, read on the forward strand.
AATAATTTAAAGAACTGAATTGATACTATCAGAAATATAATTTTATCGAGGGGTGCGTAAAAGACTAAAATTTCTGTCAGTTTTTTTTTCATTTTGATGGATTAGTTTGGGTTAGTTTTCTTTGGTTGCGCTCCCGGAGCGAGCAAAGCGAACAGAGGCTGTTGCGCGAAGTGAAATATTAGAAGAAATTGAATATTTTCTGATTTTTTAATCCATCCACTGTACCGCAAGACGTTACTGTTAGGTTTCCGCAAGTATAAAAAACGTCTAAAAATGACGTAAAAACATTCAATGTATGTGTTTCTGGGGAAAAAACACCAAAATCGGTCTGAGACGTCATCTGAAAAATTTCCAGCTTGAGAACCTCAACCTGAGATCGTAATTCGTAACATCGTAACGTAATGCAGCTCCGTGCTGAAAGTGCTGATTTGAAAACAAATTTTTTCTACAGCCGCGCGCAAAATACCTAAATACTAAATTCAAATGAAATCGCAAAATCGACTAATGCCGTGGATCCTTATTTTGCGCTCTAGCGCGAACATGGAAAAGAAAATTCTCACTTTTTCCGTCTAGTGTGCTGAATGGTCATGGAAACCGAAGATGAATAAATGACAGTCGTACGTTTGTTACAGTCTGTTGCTGGCAATCCTGTTCTAAATATGCCCAAAGCCCGAACATAATATGTCAAAACTGACAGTCATTCGCAAATTTCAGGATAAGTATAGAGAAAAATGTGCATTTAATTTTAAAAAATGCGGCTGTAGAAAAACTTCTGTGTGTTTTTCGAGCGCAAAGTAAGATTGCCGTTTTCGAAAGATTACTGCGCTCCGCTACCTACTTTGCGCTCTAAATACACAAATAACTATTTTACGTTGAAAAAAAAGGTTCGACTTCGGTGTCTTTTCAATAAATAACTGCGTCCCGGAATGGTGCAAAGCTGTCCCGGATTTTCAAGCCCCAAAACCCGCAAATGGCTTTTTGAAAGTTGGCAACCCTAGTAGCATACCTGACTTGTGTACAGGATTTCAATTATTTTTAGTTCTCCCAGTTACATCAGCCCAATTTGAGAGGACTTTCTCAAAGTTTAAATTAATAAAAAGAACTTTGTTAGATCAACGATGGCTCAAAGCCGTCTTAGCTTCTTGGCAATAATTTGTGTAGAACACGAAAGAGTAAAACATGTAGATTGGACGCAGTAGTAGATAGATTCTTGTCTACACGTTGTAAACGTAGAACGTAGAAGTTGTAGATAGATTAAATCAATCAATATTACTAACTTCCCTTTTTTGCGTCTACAATCTATGATTTTTATGTATTTTGTTTATAAGACAATTCTTATTTTTTATAGATTAAGAAATACAAATATGTATTTATATAAACATGTTTTTTTTCCTGTTTTTTTTTTAATTCTAAATATGATCGGGGGCCCCGAAAAGAATTCGGCGGGGGGGCCCCAGAAAAAATTTGCACGCCACTGTAATAGAGACTTTTGCCATTAGAATTTTAATTCCTATCTTCTTAGGAAAAACACAAAAATGGCAAAAAAAATATTAGCAATCACGAATAAATAAAAATAGAATTTGTTACCCTGCGAATATTATGCTATTAATTCTTGAACTGTTTCGAGCTATATACTGTAGATATGAAAATACTCGCATACTTAACTGTTGCATTTTAGGATAGTTTTCAAAATACTTGACTTATTTTGACAGATTTCAAAATAAGAAAGTTCTAGGATGTCTTCGAAAATGCAACTTCTTACAAAAATCGCATTTTTAGCAATTATCCAATTAAAAACTTAAAATTATTAAACTTTTAAAGTCATTATTAAACTATAGAACATTTACGATTTCACAATTTGATGAATTCATGAGATGAAAAAAATTAAAAGAACTGAACATATTTAAGGTAATATACCTAATGGATTCAAATATAGAATTTTCCGCTAAACTTCCAAAATGTTTCCTGCTCCTCAAACTTAATTTTGCTTATTTCAAGAGCTATTGACAGTCTTTACTTGGCCGTATTTTGATATTTTTTGATAAATAATTATGGCAATTAGAATAGACGATAATTATCGGCTTTTGGGACAGCACCTCTATGTGTGGGCATTAGTTGGGAACAGCGGTACTGCCAATTATTGAAATAGGCAAATTATCCGGCCTATACATATGATTTTAAATATGTATGTAAAAGCAAGGTGTTTGTCTATATGTTAAAGGTATAGATACATAATATGATTAACATATCTAATATATTATGTAGGTATGTATGTATTTAGAGTGATAGCTAGTAATAATTCACCAAATTTGAAACGTACTTATTTACTTGTTCCCAGTTCGAGAATTTCTACACAGCGGCGCACATAGGGGCATTTAGGGGAGAAAAGCGGACATAGAGGGAATTTTACGAAATATTAAAAAAAATGTTCCAAACAAGAAAAGTAGTACTGAAATTTAATTTTATAATAAATTAATTTACAATTTGAGGTGAACACTATACAGAGCGTTAAAAAAATCTGGTCAACTTACCAATCAAAGTAGAACAATATACTTTTTAATTAAAAATATTAACTTACCTACATTTATAACTCTGTTATAAATATAACTAGGTAATTTTTTATATATTTTTTATTTAAAAAATTCAAAATTTTTGATTTCAAACTCTTTACAACATGAAAAATTGAAAAACAAGTAAAATAATCAAATATTCAAAAGAAGTAACAAATTGTCTATACTAATTTAACGCTTTATTCATCTAAATCGGAATCAATGTTCTCATCATCTGAACATGGTTCTCCTGGCAAAAACATTTCAAGTGCTTCGGTTGAAAAATTTTTGCGATTAATGACTGAAAGAGGGCACATGGAAAGATGTAACGAATCTGATGTAAGCAGTATTCTGTTATACACATCTATATTACAAGGGGAAGACTTTTCTCCACAAATGAAGATGCCAATCTTTAGTTTAAGGGTTATGCATTTCGATGAGTTCACTCATCATCATCAGACTCACACACTACTTAGCTACAATGTTGTAGCTAAGTAGTGTGTGAGTCTGATGATGATGAGTGAACTCATCGAAATGCATAACTCTTAAACTAAAGATTGGCATTTTCATTTGTGGAGAAAAGTCTTCCCCCTTCTTCTAACCCGCTATAATAGCAACTCCACTTCAAAAATGGACTTCTACTTACAAATCAGTATTTATTCTGTGCCCACTGCTAATTGTTTCCAAGATAACTCCAATAATGAGTCCAAAATCTATACCAGTAATCCTCGAGGACAATTCAGGATTACTAAAAAATCTTCTTGACATGTTTCCATCATTCGTATTGCCAAATCCTTGTTTAGAAAAATCAACTAGCATTCCACATTCAGTCTTAAAATCTTGCTGAATTTGCCTTTTTTTTGCTTGTACTGCTGCTTGCTCTTCAGGTGTTCTCGTTTGCCATTTTCGTATTGGTATTTTGTAAGCAAGATGTAACAGGCTTTCGAAAAATCGAATGCGAGCATGGAGGACCGACATACCATACTGTAAATTTTCTATTGGTTTGCTTATCACATATTCTAAATTGTTGAAATCCTCACCAGTTGCCTCACAAATATAACACTTTTGTGTCGATTTCGTGTCTGTCACAGAAAGGCAAACCAATCAATCATAGTAAATGATAAGGTATGTGATATTTTATAATCTGCCTCTTCCGTGGGTATAGTTGTTGGTAGGAGTTTTTTTCTTTGTGCATCTATATATGTAGCTTCTCTTCGAGTCTCTTCTGGTGTCTCCTTGACAAATCTGAAGAGTATTGGCTTACAGTACCTTGGCGAAACCGGTCTAGGATTTTGCCATATAATTTTCTTTTTTGGGCCTGCAACAAACAGCTGAAGCGGTACAAGGGAACTTAAAAACAATTAGACATCAGTAGCTGAAGGGCAATCAAATCTTTGTTTGTATTGATTTTGTGCAGAACCGTCACAACCCCATTTTGATAACAAACATAACTTTTGTCGTTCCTCAGGTAATAAGTTGTTCAATGCATCATCTAAATCCATGCATCTACATTCTGCTGTAATATCAAGATGATTCTGTAAGGGTACTTCAGCACTGGTGTCGGTAACTTTATAAAGATCCTTTTTGGGGTAACAGTTTTCTTTCTCTCTTTGAATCAGTTTTTAGCATGGATAAAGTTCCTTGTTATTTCTACGAATAACTTCGTACTGATTTCGTGTCAAACTGGCCTCTACCATCATAGAGAGAGCTTTAATGGGCTCCATTTTTGTCGAAAAAATTTTTTGTTCTTTTAGTTTTAAATAATTTTTTCCTGATGTCGTGTTGCTCATAACTTCCTTTAATATTTTAGATTCGCTCGTATGTCCGGCTTTTTTTAAACACGTTGCTGTGGAGTAAACTAGTTCGTTTAATGGTACTTTGGTTCTAATTTCTTCCGTTTTCCGTCTTTTCGATCGTTCACTTAAACTGCAAAAATCTTTTCGGGACGTACACTGAGCTGCAGGGAATGAATTTTCACCAGAGAGCCAGGTTTCATTATTTCTTAAGAAAAGTTGTACGTTTCTTTTGGATTTTTGCCACTTTTTTCTTAATTGAAACAAAAATTTTGCTACGCGCGCTCTTATCACTTTTACATCAGGCTTGTTTGTACAGCCAGTCATGGCAATGACCTCTTTTATCAGGTGTTCTTTTTTTGGAATCATATTTTTTATCCGATCGGACGAAAAACGACACCTTTCCGATGTGTTTTCTCACCGCAAAAGTCATGATTCCAGTATATTGTATTCGTTGCTTGGCAACATGCATTAACTGTACAAGAATAGAAAATAACTGTCCGGGAATATAACATTCCCGTCCTAGGCCGGGAATGTAACATTTCTGTCATATTCAAACGCCTTGTTTGTCAGATCTGACGTCTATCAAAAGTAACATTTAGCTGTAGTTTCCGTAGCTACGTTATAAACTTCAAGCTCGCTCGATTCAAAACTTGATATTATGCTGAGTTTAAATTTAAAACACCGTTTTTATTTAGAGTAATATTTGGCTCTATTTATATAAGTAGGTATTCTAATTAATTTCGATCGGATAAAAAATAGTATGTGCGACTCGTAGGAAAAGCACATTCCTGGACTCCTCTGTTGCTACCACAGTCGTCCAGGAATGTTTTGCTTTTCCTCCTAGTTATACAATATACTATTGTTTGTCATGAATTATTCCAAATATCATACAGTACTTGTCTACGAGTCAGCATGGCTAAAAGAAAATTAAAGAAATAAAATAGTACAAAACGGCTCTCTGCTATCTCTCTAATAAAATAAAGATTATAAAAGAAGATGATTTGCCACAGACAAAAAAAACAGATTTTCATGTTTTTATTAATTCTAATTCTAGGTAATTCAAAAGCTTATAACTGCACATTTGCCGCAGTTTTGGGCAATCAAGAGCCTAGTTACTTTAAGTCATCGTTTTTTTTTAATTTCTATGACTGGCAAAAACCTACTATCAAGTAGTATAACTTGATGAAGTATTTCTGATTCTATCAATTTTCTACGAGGGAAGTCTTGAAAAAATGCCCTGCTTTGTTAATTTGTGTAAAATATCACAGAATACAACCGTGCCAAATTTGGAATATCGAGCTTTAACCATAACTGAAACACATTCAAAAATAACATATTAGGTACCTATATAAACATAATACGAATATCTATCCGATACGTGTATGTAAGTATGCTTTTGTAGTGATAGATATTCCAAATTGGCAAAAGTTTGCAACTTTTTTTTTCTTAGTATTGTAGGTCATGCTCAGAGCTATCATATATGAGCAGCAGTTCAGTGGAATAAGGTGGAATACTATATGTAATGCTAAACCAAAGTTTCTTAAAATAAATTTTAATGACTTATTTACTAGCAATGTTTTAAAATGTTTGCAGTAAACACAAAAATTTAAAAAAATCAAACAAAAATATACTAGAAAATATCTACTTACCTCTAAATTTGTACGCACTATCACACAATATAAAAATATCTCTTTATTTAGATAATACAGAGCGTTTTCGGAAACACATTTTTAAACGCGTTCTGTACAGGAATGACAGCGCCAACATTATTTGTCATTTGTTTTTTATTTTGTTATAGTCAATCGCTTCCACAGCCAACTAAAACTATGTATATTCTAATCTACAGACCTTAGGGGAACAATAAATGGAGAAATCAAGGTAAAATGAGAAAGTTTTTACTTTTCCTCTATGCCCGCTTTTGACCCCAAGATGGCCCTATGTGCGGCGGCGGCAGATAAGTACACTGTAATATTTTAGGAAAGTGCACGAACAGTATAGTAGTATTAGATAATTAAATAAATATATTACGAAATACCACATTATAGAAAGAGGAAAAAACACCTTATGAAACACAGGCATCCTAATATTCGCTACTATCATAGCAGTCTGGCAACGTTGCAACAAATTGCGCCTCGATCGCGATTACCCTTCCACCCGCAAGCCCCCCCTCCTACATCTTCGCTCCAAATAGCAAAGACCCAAATGCAATAGGTCATGAGCTAAAATTTTGTGAGCACTTATCTTTTTGTAGTTGTAGCAACCCTTCAGAATTGTTTCCCTTGCTCCCGTATGCGCTCCGTGTGTTCTGTATCGCAAAACTACCGGATGGCCGACAGTCAAAGATATTCTCGTCAGGCTGGTTGAACACTCGTAAACCAATAATGAATGATATTTACCAAACTTTTATATTATTTATTTGCCAAAACAAAAACCTGATTTTCAAAATTGACGTTGAATAATTTTAATTTTTCACCTGGACAGTGGTCCGGAACACTTTGTCGCACGGGCTCCCTTTATGGTGCGAACCCATAGGCTACAGCCTAGGTAGTATATGCGTAATTAAATCCGGCCTTGTTCCCTAATTAACCGTTCTACGTAGGCCCAATTTGGTCACTCTCTATATTCAAGTTTCTAATTAATTGGTGCAATGATCGGATAATGTTTTAACTACAACGCGTTAACTTGCGATATAGATGTCAAAAATGCATGGCCTAAATTTAGACATTTTCAATTTCTGCTTCATATAACGTTAAAATAAATACTAGAATCTCTCTCTACAAACTTGTTTATATTACTTTCAGAGTAAGAGTCTTTGAAGAGGAATCTGTATTATTCGCATAAAACACTATTAAGAATCTCAGCAATATTATATAGTCGTCGTCACAGAATTTTGAAATAGTACTTATCATCAAACGAAATGAAAAAAGTGCCTGCACATTTGCAAAGCAATCATTCTATTGTTGCCCAAGTTATACGATTTTATGATCAAATATAGGTAACCGTTAAATTTAAAAGTTTTACCTAAATTATCAACAAAAATACAGGGAGGTTTGTTTTATTTCATTTGAGCCGTTCGGTATTTTTGCTAATCATTCATGACAAATTACATATCCCCTAAATTACGACCAAAAGCTCCTCTATAATAACATAATATTTTATCAGAAAAACTTCTAAATGAACTCTAATATCTGACGGCTCTATTGACACTTAACACAACATTATCTAAAAGTGTTTTGACCTCCCATGGTGCTAAATGGGGAATACCACTTTACCCCCTGCCTGTTTTAAAAGAGTCTCCCCATAAAACTAGGGCCTGATAATAGTTCAAAAGTAGCGATAGATAGGTAGATGCAGTTAGCTCGATTATTATGTTGCATTATTATATTTTGGTTTTGATTGGAACAGAATTTCAATAAGCAGTGTCGGCTCGTGGGGTTTGGGAACATAACGTAACGTTTTCTTAAAGTTTTACTTCATACAGCTTATTGAAACCGTTATAAATTTACACGTAACAGCTAGTTTAGTTTTACACCTTTTCTGCATCGTAATTATATTTAACACTTTGGACGACCATTATTTTTTACTCATGGGTTTTTAGGTAATAAATCCTTTTTGTTGGCAATATCTCGAAAATTATACAATTTTGCTAAAAAAACTATAATATTCAAAGTTGAAGCGCAGAAAATCCTCTACAAAAAAGTTCCTTTGCATTATTTGGCTAAACCTAGTTTGTTAATATTGTGAGTAAAAAAATGTTAGAAATCTTATACATGAAATTTAAAATATTGAGCAACTTTATACATGCATTTTTTTCCTTTGGTAAATAAAAGAAAGTGATATAAATCGTAAAAGTAAAAGTTACGTATCGTACGCGTGAAATACACCATATTTCTTCTATGTAACACTTCTACTCACCCTCCTCCTCCTCAATGCGAATGTAAAAAACGACATCCATAGGGGGATTTTCTCTAATAGTGGAAACAAAATGCGGTTCATATCTCTTTTTTAAACACAGTTTCTAGATATAGGATGCCAGGCTAAAGCGACCATAATTCTAACATCTCAATGCAGGACGTGACATAACTGAGAAAATAAGTGGCAACATTTTTTTTGTTTCAGCACCTTCGCCATTTTCTCAAAAAAATAATAACAGGGTTACTGATAGGCGAATTTTGGACTGGATTGGGTTCTGTCGCACTATCTAGGAATGGACAAAATTAGTAATGGGGTCAAACACAATTTTTAAAAATCTACTAGGAGCGATTCATTTTTCTACTAAAAACCCACTAGAATTTTACTACTTGAATGCAGATATCTTATTTTTAATCACCCACACAAGTCCTCCCTGACGAGTCCTGTGCTTGCGCGCGCATCAGAATGTTTGTTTACGTTTACATTTGCATTTTTTTTTCACTTCATTCACTTCACTTCACTTCACTTCGCTCCAGGGTGCAACCAAACAAAACTAACCCAAGGCATGCCCAAAATAAATAAAAACACTTTTTGCATGCATAACCTTTAAAAAATCATGTCTAGCCACTGAAATCGAACCCACGCCGCTGTATCACATGTCCAGGATCTAACCACTGCGCCATGAAACCAGCTGAAAGCAATTTCTTTCCCTGGTCCATAAATACATATATTTGTCAGAAATGGGTTTATGAGGCGCGCGCATTCCCCGAACTCGTCAGGCGGTAGGACTCACTTAAATTGAGTCAGTTTCTGCTACTTGAACGGATAAAATTAATTAAATCAAAAATCAATACATTTGGCCAACAATTGGTGAATCCCCTATTACTTTACTGAACTGTAACCTCTAAAAACGGTGCACCTCAGGCTCAGGCACCACTTGAACCTTTGTCGTTTACTACTAAACTCCCATCTATAACTCGCAATAAGATCGTCTGCGGCCCAAGGTGGCCATCGCGTCGCCGAAAGCCAATCGCGGTAAAAACGAAAAATGCGGTCAGATATTAATATTAATTTTGATTGGACATTTCTACTAAAAAATCCATTAGCCACTAGACCCATATTTTTTCCACTAGGCCACTTTCAAATTCTACTAGATCTAGTAGAATTGCTACCAAGTTGGCAACACCAATATTTAAAATTCTTATGTTTCCATTAATGTAGTAGAATCAATTAGTTAACTTTCTAGCCATTTTGTGCATGCCGCATACCACAAAAGAGAATTGCAGGACATTTTGCAGAGGCTTGCTTTCTCTGGACAGAGTCTATGAATGCTTGACTGTCCTGCTCAATGCAGGACGTCTGGTCACTTTAGCCAGGCTCTGCTTAGATTCTTTGGATTTCACGTGTTAATTGTCTATACCGATCGTGCTTTGCGTCAGAATCCAAACCTGAGATCTTAAGCTTTCTACGTTCTTCAATGACGGATAATGTATGGGTGGTAATCCATGGCTGTTTGGGTTGTGTACTGCGTTTTGGTTGTGTTGTTTGGGCAGCTTGTGTAAGAATACTCTTAGATGTTAACCACATATTATTGGAAGAAGACTCATCCGTCATAGAGGTACTCTGAAATACATTTTGACCTAAAAGAGGCAGGGGCAACGATTTCCGTTGAATGTTGCTGCTTAGAACGTGGACATACCGTCAGCTTAAGCTGGAGTTCACAAAGAAGGAGTTGATGGTCCGAGCCACAATCGAAACCTGGTAAAGTCTTACAAAGACTGATAGATGACTTCCGCCTTGTTCTAACTAAAACGTAGTCGATTTGATTGCGATATCGCCCATCTGGTGAGATCCAAGTATACAAACGTCGTGGGTGTTGTGCAAAAAGGGTGTTAGCAATTGAGAAGTTGTTGTCAACACCAAGACCGAATTTACCAATATGTGCCTTAAGATGTTCATCTTTTACTGTTTGACCAACTTTAGCGTTAAAATCGCTAAGGACAAGAACCATCTCGCGATTTGATAGGGATGCGAGTGTTGATTCAAGATCATTATAAAATGATTCCACAGTGTCATCATTCGAGTTAGAAGTAGGTGCATATACCTGCACAATATTGATCGGTGTAGGGGTCGCATTGATGCGTAACGTGATCATCCTCTCACTGCCACACTTGTAACTAAGAATAGTCCTTACGTGAGCTCTCGTCACCCAAAAGCCAACATCATTGATGCTTTCGTTAGATTTACCCGAAAAGCAAATGAAATTGTCATTGCTGGAAGTGAAGTGTCCCGAACCCCTATAATGAGTCTCAGAGAGGCCAGCGTTCGCAATATTACTTCTTGTAAGCTCTTTTTCAAGAATATTGAGCTTACCGGTTGCTTTAAGAATTCTGACGTTCCATGTTGCCAGGCCATGTTGGCGGCGAGTCTTGAAAGTGTCATCAGTAGCGAATTTCGCACAAGAAGCCTGATGGTCGCACCTCTTGTGCCCGGTCACCAATTTCACACTGACCTCCCCGGACGAGAAACAGCGCCGATTGCCAGTCGGAGAGCGAAGCCTTTCATCCGAGGCCTCGCTGTTGCTATCTGTACTCATTTCAAGAGTTTCTCTTGGGATATCAATACAGATGTTTAATGCAGTAGTCTCCCATTTGCTTTCTGCATCCTCTTGCCGTTGACCAGATATCGGTCGATCCGCCTTTAGGGACGATTTCTCATCCCTAGGACAAGAGAGTGCCCTGACTCTTGTTAACTCCTCCACCCGAAGCTGTTGGTTGACAAGAGGGTACTGCTTTTACCGACAGTTTTCGGTACCTTTTAGTCATCTTTTACGACACGCAGGATATACGTTGGAAGATATTCTAACCCGCCCCCACACAGGTATTCACCTATACTACAAGACTAAATTAAACGAATGGGATACTCATTCGACGCAGAATTTAATGCTCTCTGATATTTGTAAATATTCGCTAGAATGCACCGTTTTAGAGCTATATGCGAAAAACTGAAGAAAGTTGGAAATTTTCGCGTTTTTTTTTTTGACTTCCTGGCTCGAGCGGCGGTCGAGGAACCGTGCAAACCTAGGATACATCTATTTGACGTCAAATGAACCGACTAAAATGATAATTAGCTTTCCAACCCTTTTCTCCAAGTGCCCTCCTAATTTGATTGGCCTAACAGTTGAAATTAGGTTATCCGGTTTTTTTGCAGAGCATAACATAGCGATTTATTTATCCAATTTACCGACCACTGAATTTTAAAACTCAAAACTTTTAAAAAACATAATTTTTCATCTTTTTGGCTCAATTAATAATATCTATAATAGATTTAACATATGTCCAACTTAATATGTAACTTTAGACGTTTAACTTACTATGTTTTGGCCAATGTTTCACACGTAGAAAATTCTAAACAACCATATAACGAGATATAAAAGCTGATATGTCAGTAACCGTAGATGGCGGCAATATATTTGTTTGGGTTAGTTTGGGTTAGTTTGGGTTAGAAAAAGGGGGAACTACAGGTCAATTATTTGTTATTTCACTATGATTCGTCGGACCCACTGGCGAATTCACCCTGTTTCAAGTACAGCATTGTCTAATGAGAAAGAATGTTTTGAAAATTGCTGTAAATGATAGATTAACATAAAAAAATTAATTTCTTTTTACGTTAAATGAATATTGCGATTTGATTACTCTACATGATTAGTGGCATTTGACCCTTTAAATTCTATTAATAACAACATACTCTGCAGGATGTCATGGTAACTAAGTATGATATGGATACAAATTAGAAGAAAAGTTAAGGTTTAGTCTATCACTACTAATGAAGGCAAGTTAATTTGGGCTAGATTTTCGCATCGGCCACGGCATTTGAATGCATTTTTTTCACAGAAATGGCTTGAAAGCCTTTTTATAGTTTATAGTAAAAATTGCATTTTTACTCTCTAGAGCGTAAAAATACCTAAAAAAACACTCATTATTTTATTAATTACTTATTTTGACTTAAGTTCAATACCAACACCAGCAAAAAAATCCATTTACAGCGTTCACAAAAATGATATTTAAAATTTTGAAAAAAATCATTACATTCATCATGGTAGGTTTTTGTAACGTCCTTAAATTCAATCCCTTAAACGACCAAAATTTTATGCTAATAATCAGTCGCGCATCATTCACCAAAACCTTAATAAAACCATCGAAAATCAGTGACGCAAACAAAGTCATCACTTTGTTCTCTGATCCCTTCCCTCTTCTCTCATCCCTGGCTGTCGGCCAGGTGTGGGGTGTGAATAGAGATGTCAGATATCTAGGATCATCCCTTATGCTGCCTTATGCCCTTACATGCTTCTTGTCGGCGACACAACACCCCAAGTTGCGATATACATTGTCAAATTAGGACAGGTACATCTGCACCAATTCTATTAGGAATAAGAAGGAATCGTGGCAAAGAAAAAGTAAAACCAGAGGCCTGATTCCATCGTGAAGAATAGAAACATCCAACAAACTAAATATACAACCAATGCAGAATTAATGACCAATACGTCATAGAACTGAAAGAAAACAGGGAGTATCTTAAATATTGAAAAAATAGCTTCAGGACTATTTTATAGACTTGTGGGAGTACTTTTGTATAATGCGGATATAATAGGATTATTCTGGTTAACAACACTATAGTGGGGAGGGGAGCATCAGGAGTTGACCCGGGATCTGGATAGTCTGGAACACCGCAGAGATGTGGTCGAGATCTCTCTGTTTTACAGATATTTTCACGGCAGATGTTTCCGGGATTTGGCCCGCATTATCTCCCAGCAACGCCTGTCAGACAGTCACAACATACCACAAGAGTGCACCCGTTCGTCGTGCAACTGAAAATACCTAGATCCTCGCTTTCCAAAGACTCCTTATTCTGGAGCACACACACACCGCTCGTCGAGTGCCATATGATCTCCATTTAGTGTGTGTGCCACTGCGTAAAAACAAACTGTAGAGTTAAGCTGTACAATCAACCAACATTAAAAATAAATTAGTTCCGAAAAGGCATATGACAGAGATGCTGTACTGTTTCTAATGCTATTAAAAATACACCTAAATGTAGTACTAAGTAAATAGAGAAGATTATGTAATAAAACTAAATAATGAAAAAGCTCTATACAAATTCTATTTATTTTGAGGATTGTTTTCAGGCTGATAATATTATGACATCATCGAAAATATAATTTTATAAATATACCTTTCCTCAAATGCGGATATGAGAACTTGTTAAGAGCTTTCAGAGGGAAGGACATCTACATCTGCTCGGATGCATGGCAGGGCTGCTCTGTCCCCCCTTGAGGCTAATAGAATCAATTCTGCATCAGCGTCCTAGGAACACTGCCCGAGCATAATTGGGTCAGTTTTATCTGGGGTTCGGGACACTTGAATGTCCCAGGGAACCAGGAGGCTGATCGTCTGGCAAGACAAGGTTTCGCAATACGTTCAATGGAACCTAAGCCTGTGATAGGCGTGTCCTACAGTGGAGGATCTATAGCGGACTACCCCAAAAATGAGACACGATGGGCTAGCCTTGGGTGAACGAAAGCCTTGTAGGGTGAGCGCCTTTTTGACTCTGAAGAGGGGAACATAAGGCTTGAGGCAGGGCTCATCACAGGGCTTGTACAAGCATTTGAATCTGCTCTGGATCGTGGAAGATCCCGAATGTAGGTGGTGGTTGAAGACGAGGAATCATACACCCATGTTTTTACCGAACGTCAAGCGTTGACTAGGATAAGAAAGTCTGAATCCGGAGGACATAGAAAGGATCCAGCCGAGGAAGCTGTGTGGCTTCGCTAGGGAGGCCGGCCTTCCGAGCTGAATTGGCGTGTGAGTGCATGGGCGCACAATGGACCTAGATTGGTGGCCTATATATAAAGAATTTCCCGCCCGCATTTTCAAATTCATTATAGCTTTGGTGCCATCTCAAGTAATATCCCCTTTTCCGATTTTTTTTTTAATACGTTTTAGTACCTCACCAAACTAGTGGTCAATTTTACAATTGACGAATATATCAAAATAGGTTTCAAATCTGACATAGTAGAAGCATCTTCTTTTCAGTCTTTGAGCTACCCTCAAAATGAAATCAAGCATAATAATTTTATTTTGTCTTTGGTACAATAGAAAACTCATCAAATTGACCCTCTTAAATATTTCTCTCACCCGACATAGGGTTTCATATTAAATTTGTGTTAAGCACACATCTAATTAATTTAGATATATATTGGTGCAGATTCGTGAATCCTTAAAAAAAGAATAATTTTTGGTTGCCCCTATCTATCTACAGAAACGTTTTGCCGGATTTGCCTGACACAATAAAGTGATATATGTTTTGCTTTGCCCTTGTATGCATTGTGTTGAAGCGAATTATTTAAGTACAACCTGGTTTACAGAGAGATATTCGACATATTATTGTACAGGACTTAAGCTTGTGTCAATTTTCACCACATGCTATTTATATTTCATAGCCTAGTTTCAAATATTTATGTAAATAACAATTTTTTATTTTATTTTAATGACATGTAATCTCACTCAATTTGCTAATATGAGGAATTTAAAATGAATCCAAATACTAAAACAGAGTTTTATCCACAATTCTGTTTCCGTATTGTGGATAAAACTGTGCATTTTAATGAAGGTTCCAAACCCCAACATAACATAGATGAATGAAAATAAAAATATATGACAGCCAGATTCTTATAGATACCTATATCTATACTGTACACTTTAATATATTTGATAAATCATATTTCTATTCTACTAATACCCATAACAAATTCAAATTCGATAGTCTGTTTATTGGGGAATCAAAAAAATTTTTAGAAGGGATTGGAAAATATATATGCTAAATTCAATATGACTAAGTTCGGTAGGCGGAAGAACAACTTACACTATTCCCCTCGTGAGTACGCCCAACTGAGCAACCCAAGAAAAATTACGTATAACATTGTTATAGATGAAAAATAGAAGCGTTAGACCAACACCAGCGTGTGAGCTGTGAGGATAGAAAAAAGACAGATTCTGATAACCTCCATAAAGCCTTGCCAAAATGCATTGAAGGTCATACGGAAATGTGATGCTAAAAGCAACAGAAGAAAAATCATCCAATTCCATATAACATTAAACGTATTAAAACAGAAACGCATATTGACATGATTATTCATTCACAGCTTTCTATCCCCATTCGAATATATTATAAACGACAACAGTTTTATACCAAAATTAACACATTTACACCCTCCCTATTTTTACTTTCAACTGATGAAACTGCGTGGCACCCTCTCTCTTTCAAAGTGTATACGCTACACTGGACATATTCAATAAGATGTTTAATAGCGGATCATCACATGTGCACTTGATTAATGTACATCACGAACACATGTTTTTGTCTGCAACATTAAACAGATAATGCCACTTTATTTGCTGTTTTTCTTTCAATAATTGCATTAATTTAGGATTTTCATTATATAATTGAGAAACTTTTCGGTTTCTTCTTCTTTATTCAGCGTTGGGTCTAACCCAAAGGGTTGTGGTAGCGGGCTTTCCTCGAGTAATACCCAGCCTTGGTAACTTATATATTTCACGTGAAGAGTTTGGTTGGTACAGCATTTGTTACATGGACACTTCGGTCCTTGTGAAAATAGTTGTAGCCGTATTTTGTATTGGTTATTTAATCCTGTAATGATAAAATACATATCGTCGGTCTCCGCGTATATAATATGCGTAGGTAGGTATGACAAAAAAAATTAAATTTGAGTTACGCCGGATTTTTATATAACTTTGCCTCCTTTTTCGTCTTAAAAAGCGGCTGTTTTTCATTCCGTCACTTCTAAACTCAATTATGGAAAAATGGCGTATTCCACTGAAAACCAAAAGGGTTTTTTACATAGTGGCGTATGCGCATCAATGAAATTACGCGGGGTGTCAAATACATATACGGAATCTATAAATGCAATCGGCTCGTGTCAGGCTGTTTATAATCTATTTTATATTCAGATGATCAGATGACGTCATATTTTCTTATAGATCGGGAGTTGTTCATGCAGATTAGATAGTTGCAAGATAACAATTCATGAAGAAAAATGCCGTATAGGGCGTTGTCGATAAGGACCTCACAAGATTCGAATGCGTGCAGCATCTAACAACGGAAGCTATGGCATATTTATATTAGTTTTTCACAGTGGGAATCACAGGCAACTGAGCGCGAAAGCATGTCCAAGCAATAATCTCAATGTAAAAGGGCTTTACAGGAATTTGAAGCAGTAACATTCAGATCTTAATACTAAAATAAGCTTATGCTGATTGCTGCTGCAGGAATTAAAAGAACCTGATATTATTTCACAATCGACTAGGTATTTCCAAAAAATCCATTCTTATTGTTTAAAGAGACAATATGAACTTATGAACCTAAGGACTTTCATGTCATGTGGTTCAAATTAAGCACAGATCGAGCAACCAAATTCATTTGTTGCTTGTATAGCGAATACCAATATAAACGGGTTTTCTCAAATCTTGGCAATCAAATTGATTTTCTGCATATCAACTATGCAATGGTAGAAATTGCCATAGTTGAAGTCTCCTTCAACGTACATAACATCGACTGGATGAAACACTCCAACAAAAACGACGATGAAGGACGAGAAGCCGAGTCTTTTGCTATAAGTCACGAACTTACTCAGCTGGTTGACAAACCTACCAGGATCCCTGAGCGTCAAAAAGGCTTTGCCTGCTTTCTGGACCTATTTCTAACAACTAATCCTGACCTCTACACCGTAACTGTCCAAACTCCGTTGGGCTCATCAGACCACAATCTCATCTCCGCCCCTTGTGAACTTGCTATCAAGATACAGAAGCCACAGGTATCCCGAAAGGTTTGGCACTACAAATCAGCAAAGTGGCGTGATCTTCGCGAGTTTTATTTTTCTTTTCCTTGGAAGGATGTCTGCTATAGAAATCAAAACACCCCTGAATCTGCTGATGAGATAACTCAAGTAATCTTAGCTGGTATGGAAGCTTTCGTCCCCTCTTCTATGAAACGTATCTCAAACAATAAATCATAGTTTGGGAAAAATTGCTCAGTAGCAGTCAATGCTAAAAATACCACCAACCCTAAATGGGGCCGAGATCTGACAGCCGAAAATTGAAGTATATTCATCACGACTAGAAACCAGTGTAAGCGGACCATTGATTAGAGAAATTTATGTCTGGCGACTATCCCATAACTCTCGGCAGTCAGCTGTTTTCATGTACTTCGTGATGTAACAAATCGTTTGTATGCCTCTGATGGTCTAGAGGTTTGCATGGTTAACCTTTACTTCGGTAACGCGAGTTCAAACCCCATTGGTTTCTTTTTATTTTTTTTAAGGTTAGATTTCTAAACAGTTTTTTTCTTGATTTTGAGTATGTCTTGGGTTAGTTTGGGTTAGCACCTGGTTAGTTTCCTTTTCTTGAGCCGCGAGCGAAGTGCCTGCGTAAAGTGAATTTAGGCATGCTGCTGAGAGTTATGGGATAGTCTCCAGACGTAAGTACCAGAGAAGGAGGGATATAACGAGCAGATCAAGAAGAAGCTTCTTAACTTCATAAAGGGGTAAGATCCTTTTGGTCAGTTGCCAAAGCTGTCAATCAGGGTTTCTCAAATACGTCAATCCCACCACTGAAACGAATACTCAAGAGCCTAGACACTAACAAGGCCACAGTACAGAATGACGTTCCAGCAATAGTGCTTAATAAATGTGCTGCTGAACTCACAGCTCTACTATGCACGTTTTTCTCCCTATCATACTGAACTGCATGCTTTTCTTCTAGCTGAAAATGCGCTCATGTGAAACCAATCCCGAAGAAGGGTAAAAAACGATTCCAAATAACTACCGTCCAATTACCTTAGTTCTCATCATGTCTAAAGTCATGGAGAAACTGATCAACGAACAGCTCCTGAAATATCTCGAATCGGCAGGCATTATAAGCGATCGCCAGTATGGTTCCACAAGTACAGATCAACGGGAGATCTCCTGACTTACGTGACCTACCTGTGGACCAAAGCCATCTAGAGCTACGGTGAATCTTTGCAGTGGCTCTCGACAAGTTCAAAGCATTTGATAGGGTGTGGCATGACGGATTGTTAAGCAAATTGACAGCATACGGACTACCACCAGTACTGCTTCTATGGCTTTCCAATTCCTTAAGAGATCGAAGCATCCGAATTGGTATTGATGGACATCTCTCCTAGGAATTTAAAATCAGTGCCAGAGTTCCTCAAGGGTATATATTATCTCCCACACTGTTCCTGCTCTATATGAACGATCTCTTAGACAGGACAAACAATTCTAGTTACAGCTTTGCAGACGACAGCACTCTGATAGCCTCATTCATGTCGCGGACTCCAATGACCGCTGCTTCTTTCCAACGCGAGCGAGATCCGATTACTTACTGCCATCAATGAGGATATGAAAGCCATCGTGGAATGGGTTGAGGAAAATAATGTCCAGTTTAACGCAGCAAAGATTCAAGCAGCTGTCTTCTCAAAAAAAAAGCAAACACTGCAGGACCTGACTTATCAATGACAGGACAAACACTAACTATGGCCTCATCCATAAGCTTGCTGGACATCAATGTAGAAAACAACATGCCTTGGCGTAATCACGTCACCAGAATCTCCAAGACAGCAGCACAAAAGCTAGGAGCACTCTATGGAGCAAAAAGTTGTATACACCTTAGCAGCTCTTAGATAAGATCATCTCTGGAATACTGTTCCCATGTGTGGAGCTCGGCACCGAAACGCTTGCTCAAGATGTTGGACTCCATACAGCGGAGAGTAGTCCGTCTTGTGGATGACCCAGAGTTGACTAAAGACATTGATAGCCTTGAACATCGAAGAAAAGTGGCGGACCTATCTCTTTACTATCGATACTACTACGGAAGGTGATCGAACGAGCTGGCACTTATGATTCCGCCCAGAGTTGTGCCAGTCAGAAACACCCCTCAGACACAAGCTGCTCATCAACATACAATTCAGTTGCGAACACCTAGGATGTCGCTGTTTCGGGACACCTTTGTCTGGAGGACTGCCTCGCTCTGGAATGGACTTCGGAGAAACGTCTTTCCCGAAAACTACAACCTGCTGCCCGACAAGTCCAACGTCCACCATCTTCTACGCACACGCACCGCGCGTTGAGTGGTATGGGATTTTCCTTTTGTGTGTATGCCAAACATAAATGAAATTTCCGAAAAATTCAGTCTGTTGGTTTAAAGGAACAATATGAAATTGATGCAAATTTTGCGCTTAAACTTCGATTATCAACTGCCTGCAATAGCATGTGTGCCTCCAATAAACTTTATTGAAACTTTTGAAACTTTTTGTGACTGAAATATATTTCCTTCGTAAGCCCAAACAAATATTGATTATTTTGAAGATACTTCGATTGGCCATTAAAAATTACGTATTGGGCGCTACTCGCCTCGATTTGCGCACGCAATGTGGAACTGCTACAACAGTGTTCAAAAAGGCATACCTAAAACTACTAATTCTTTTCAGCTGATCTCCTAAATATATTTAAAATTATCGAGGTTATGCAAAGAGAACAAAGGCGACACAATCTGCAGATTGAGCAATTTGTAAATGGTATGTGAGGACCTCAATCTCGCAAGAAATATTGGGATTATGTTCAAAGGATTGGACGATTTGTCGAAAATTACGATCCTAAAAATGCTTAAGAATTTGTGTAAGGAATAGCTCCCTACTTAACGTATTAATATAGATTTTATTTATACTTGCTTCAATAAATTGTTAAAGAAAGTTCGAAGAAATTTCACTTCGGTACAAATTCCCTTTCGGAAAATCATCTTTTAGGGTTCAGTCAATTCTTTTGGGACATTTTTCATTGGATCAATTGTTTTCGGACAACTTTCCTAGATCCAATGACAGCCGGCTTAGAAAACGTCTATTCGTAAGTTTTTAACATTATTTATGTATTGATACTTCTGTGTTTTGATGATCAAACCTCCAATATCTGCACGATAGAGTACAAAGTAGGATCCAATACAAGCTGCCTCAGTTCATACCTAGTGCGATTTACAATAAAGTTGACTAGATATGAACTGAGACAGCTTGTATTGGATCGTACTTTGTACTTTTTGGCCGTACCAGATGCAATCTACTATTCTGGGCTTTCACCTCTAAGAATCCACATATTGATTATTTTAACAGTACTGTAAAAATTTAGAAGAACACTACTTTAGCTAGTGGATATATGCGTGCTGTCGTTTTGAGCGTATAACTATAAGTGGAGATAATATAGGCATAACTCAATGCTAAGAGCCAACTAAGCCATAAAATTGTTTGAACCAGAACAATATCAAATTCGCTTTTGTTTAGTACAATATTTTGTTGAAATTTGATGGGATGAATAATCTAACATAAAAAAAGTTTGCGTTCACCGTTTAATTTTCTAATAATTACATGCAGATTATGGGTTAAGCAATAACCAAATAAATTGAATTGGCAAATATAATTCATATCGCATTGTTTAATTCAAAAGTAGCAAATCATTTTATTGTTCCATAAAAAAACCTATTGGGTCACCAACTAAATTCGAAATCAAACACATCCTATTGACAATTCCATCTATCTTCCACGTAGCCGTTTAGACCGTATCTTTTTCAATAAATCACCTAATTTCAGCAATTCTAATGAATCGAATGATGGACCCTATTGTGATCAGGAATGGGGTGTCGCGAAAACATCTGCTATCGATGTGCAGTGCCAACTCGATTGAGTGATCATTTAATTCCCCGGTGTGTGGACAATATCATTAGTAGGTCACTAACATTGATGTGTATTTGTTTAAAAGATTTAAAAGATTATAACCAGCTCCCTCTAGAATTGTAAAATATATCATTTTCGTTTTGCACTTCTTGTGAGATAATAATTCAATACAACAATTCTTATATATCTAAATATACAAATTCTTCTAACTCGTTGTTTTTCTAATTAATTTTCTTTTCAGCAATTTTTAT
>MU183921.1:55088-71146 GCA_016904865.1 Pissodes strobi
TAGGTATTTTTCAAGTAAAATATCCTATACCTAAATTCAAATGTTTTCGAGATATTGTCTTTTGCTAATAATTGATATTTTACAGATTGTACAATATAACCGGCATAACTTAAACCGAAACGGTTCGCAATTTCCTGTCTTATTGTTTCATAATTAATCGTCTGACATGAAATTCCGTTCAACCGAAAGTACCTACCCGAAAATATGAAAACGTGTACTTTCGGTTAAACTGAAAGTTTATGTCAAAAGATAGCCTTTGCAAGTTTGTTTATATATTTTTATTTAAATGATTTTTTTTTATATATTTTTTGTGCGTTTTTTTCGATGGTTCTCTTTTGTTGCAGGTATAAAGTGACTGACAATGTCTAGAAACTACCACAAAAAGTGGGAGGGGACTTACCTGTAAGAACTACACTGAAGCTGACCTGCAAAAGGCATTGGGTGCCATTAGGGGCGGCATGAGTAAAGCGGCGGCAAGTAAAGGTTTCAAAATTTTTCGTGGAACACTTTAAAAGGAGTTAAAAAATAAAAGTTTAAAAAAATTAAAAACAAGCATTTATTTAAATGCACTATAAACAAGAAAATAAAATTTGAAGTAAATCAAATCCATTATTTTGTTACATTAAACATTTTTATATGATATAAAAGCTTGTCGCGAGATTTTCCTGTTTAAATTTCTTTCATAAAACACATATATTTCTACTTAGAATTACTTGTC
This sequence comes from Pissodes strobi, assembly GCA_016904865.1. Lineage (NCBI taxonomy): Eukaryota > Metazoa > Arthropoda > Insecta > Coleoptera > Curculionidae > Pissodes > Pissodes strobi. The sequence continues at coordinate 55,807 of MU183921.1, forward strand.
AAGATAAACCTATTCTCGCGACAAACTTTTATATCATATAAAAATGTTTAATGTAATAAAATAATGGGTATAATTTATCTCAAATTTTATTTTCTTCTTTTCAGTGCATTTATATAAAAGCGTGATTTTATTTTTTTTTCACTTTTATTTAATTTTTACTTTATATTATTATGGGATAGCAAAATCACAAATTTAATAAATTATATTTTTATTTATAAAACTTAGATTCGTAATAAAAATATTTGAACTTGATCACGTTTTGCGATTTTAAATTTTAAATGTAGTGATAATAAATTAATAATATTTTTAAGGTAACTAATCATTATTTTTGACGTTTCTCATTCGCTAAACCCTATATATCAATGTTAAAGAAATCGGACATACTTTAAGTTGAGCCTGACCACTAGCCCTCAAGAGAGAGGGGGAATGTAAGCAACACCACAGTTTTATATTTCCATTTGAACTACAAGCGCCTACCAAATTTGAAGCCAATGACGCGGCATATGTAGAAGGCAGCTAAAATTGAATTGCAACATTTAACTCAAAATCGGCCATTTTGAATCCGCCACTTTGAATTTTCAAAATCTGATAGAAAATGTATATTTCTTGTCTCTAAATACCCCCATATACCAATTTTTAACGAAATCGGACATACTTTAAGTAGTGACCTCACCACTAACTTTTACCAGCAGGCGGGGGGGGGGGGGGGGTGGAGTGTAAGCAACATCATAGTTTTATATTTTCATTTGAACTACAAACGCATACCAAACTTGAAGCCAATTGGATATGTAGAAGTCAGCTAAAATTGACTTGCAACATTTAACCCATAACACACCATGTTGAAACCGCCATTTTAAATTTTCAAAATCTGAAAAAAAATTCATTTTCCTTGCCCCCAAAAAACTCCATACACCAATTTTTAACGAAATAGGACATACTTGAAGGTGTGCCCCCCCCCTACCCTTGAAAGGGGCAGGTGTAAACTTAACAACATTATAGTATTGTATTGTTGTTGGAACTATAAACGTGTACCAAATTTCAAGTCCATCGGACATTTAGAAGTAGGTCTAATTCAGTATCAATGTTGAACTTGACATTCTGTTCAAAGTTAGCCTTTAGATATTCCAAAAGATCAGTCTGAATAATATCAAGCGAGACCCTTGACACAGAAATCGTGGTAAGCGGTGTGGATGCCATCAAATTGCCGAGAACAGTATCGGACTTTTTTTCACCAACAATCGAATTTCTATTTTTCGGTTTAGCGGACTTAATTGGGGTGTGTCTTGCCTTATCATTGACATGTTGAGCCAAGTTGATATATTTATTTAAGGTCTGTTGAGTAGTAGCTTGCATTACTACATGGTTGACCCCCTGTGTAGATACAGGCGCAGCTATGGTCAAATGGTTCACTAAACTGGGATGGGAATCAGTTTCACCAGGAAATTTTAATTTGTCAATAGATCTCTGAAACTTCTGAAAATCTGATCTCTGCTGATTGACATGATCCATCAGAGATCCAAAATTGGCAGACATCGCATTACTATGTTTTTGTAGATATTCGGTAATACTTTTTGTTATAGATTGTTCGAGATTGTTTAGTCTAGTATGGTCATCACTTACTGTTTTAGGACCCAAATCATGTTCTTCCCCGATAATCTTCATATTATTTCGCAAGTCAGTGATATTTGAGTCAGACTTGTTCACTTTTAGGATCTTCAACCCTTCTTCTGTCGATTTAATAAGCTTACTCAAATCTTCCACTTTGGCGCGATATTTTTTTTATTTCTTTTTCACAATTTGAAAGCCTTTGACTCATTTCAGCGATGTTTTTAAAAGTTGATTGAATGCAGTCGGGGCAGAAATGTTGAAGGGATCTTGCTTTAAGAATTAAAACTCGAATTTCAGAAGCGCCAACCTTACTGCAAGTTGCACATACAACCTTTTGGCAAATGTCGCAAGGGAATCCAAATAACTGCGTCTTATCCTCCTTCAAAACACATTCCTGATTGCATTTAAAGCAGTTATGAACCATAATTGTAATTTTCTCTCTCAACGATGGATTCAGAAATAATTGAACCGTTCCACGTATGTCGTCGGCAATTGGACACTACCAAAACTACCAAAACATGAAAACACAAAACAAACAACAGTCAACATAGAGCCCGTTAAGTAAATTAAGGTAGATGCTCTTAAATCAAAGCTCGAAGAACCCTCTAGTGAACAGCCTCTCTACAGATTAACCAATTGTTGGCCCTTCAGGGACACATTTTTTTTTTAATAGTAACGACGATGATAGTGACGACGACGCACAAATTAAGTTCCAGCAACAAAAATACCAATAATAAAACAAGCAAAAAGAATTTTCAAAACTACAGATGCTGTTTGCGCACTTTGTTTTAGAAAATGGAAGAATTAGATAGACCTGGATTGGATTTTGATAGTGATCATTCATTGAAAGATATGAATTTTTCTTTGTAAAAGAACTTTATGATGCTAAAATTATTTAGTTTTCTATGTCTTTTTATTAAACTCCTTAAGGAACTATTATTTTATGTTTAAAACAACTTTTCTTTAACTCGGTCGGTGGATCTCAAAATATAAATGGAAACCTTATACTATAGTAAGTTTTATTATGAATGGCATGGAACTGAAATGAAATTAGTTTTATATTGAAATCATTAATATATTTAATATCTCGCGGATCAAAAAGGAATAATTTTTATAAGACAGACCGGTGAGTATACGCAGGTAATAACGCATATCCTGGTAACTCGGCGACACGTATTTCCGCTGTGTCGCCGTGTTACTGCGATGTATACCTTTTCAGCGGATTTGTCCCTAAAAATTCTTTCTTATTACAACACTAGATTAATTATGTCTAATAATAAGCAAAGAGGGAGTTAAAATATTATTAGAGAGCCGACCAATGGCTGACTTACCCCTTCGTATAAGCAGTATTCTAATTCAGCCAATGAAAACTTCTACAGTATTGCACACCAACTTATAGAGAACTTCGATCAAGACAGATTCCATGCATCATATTTACACACCGCTATTTACTTTATCGAATATAATTATTTAAAATCAGTCAAAATATACAGTGATGCTATTTTTAGAGAAAAACATTATGAATACTGAATAACAACCAGTTCAGGTTTTAAATTAACACAAACACAGAAGATGATATTTTCAATTATTCCTCGATACACTTTCGATCTGTAAATATAGAGGCAGTAATGGCGGCTCTATTTTGAGTTTTGTCCAACTCTTTTTATTGTGTATGGTAGGAAATATTGTTTCAGACCTTTCTCGAGTTGGGCTAGAGGTGGTTTCAGATTTATCTTAAAGGCCCGGGGTAGCGTGTGTTTCTAAGCTTGCCCATATCGGGAGTTATAGTTGAATTATTTCTCATAATCATAAATGATATCAAGCATTTAGGAATCATTTTTTGTTTTTTATGTCAGTAGTACACACATTAAAGGGAGATCCTATGGCACTCAACGAGCGGTGTGTGTGCGAAGATATTAATTGATACAGTTCTAGGTTGTAATAAAAGATAAAAGATGCCCTGGGAGTGAGTGCCAGAGTGATGCAGTCCGTCAGACAAAGAAGTCCTTGTAGTGCGATGTCCTAGGTGTTTCCAGTTGTACAACGAACGAGTGCGCTCTTGCCGTCTGTCGTGACTGTCTGTTGAGGGGGGCGGGATGAGGCGAGCCAAATCCTGGGAACATCTGCCGTGAAAATATCTGTAAAACAGGAAGATCACGGCCACATGTCTGCGGTGTTCCAGACTATCCAGGTCCCGGGTCAACTCCAGGTCGCCGACGAGACGCACTCCTCTCATCTGAATAGAATTCAGCAGCTTTAGGGTGTGCTTAGGTGCGGCACCCCAGATGTGTGCACGGTTTTATTGACGCTTTGTAGAGCAAGAGCAGCTGCTGCGGTGTATAGTGCATACATTTTTTGTTGCGAAATAGTTGGTGCTTCTGCGAGGCTAATTTTGCGATGTTAACAACGTGTTCATGCCAGGTCGCCAGGACATATTGCTGTTGAGCGAGACACCCAGTAATTCGATGGACGAGGATGAAGGAATGGTTGATCCTGCCATAATGGTGCCAGAGCCCGCCGTATTGGCTTTCTTGGTAAACGTAGCTGCTTGGGTTTTTGCTGCATTGAACTGGACCAAATTTCTGTTGCTCCAATTTCGAACTTCAGATCTTCATTAATTGTTCTAATCTGCTCCTGTCTGCGGTGATAAGATTCAGTCGCTGGTAAACGTTTATCTGATCTAAATTGAAAGATAAGGGTACTGTCATCTGCAAAACTGCAAACAGGATTATTGGTTTCCGTTAGCAGATCTTTTATGTAGATGAGGAACAGAGTTGGTGAAAGTATTGCCTCCTGAGGCACATCCGCATTAATGGTAAATGTGTCTGAGATGTGTTCATCAACTGTAACGTGCAAAGATCGGTTCTTAAAGAAACTGGCAAGCCAGCTGCAGAGAGACACTGGCAGTCCGAAGAACGGCAGTTTGTTGAGCAGTCTGTTATACCAAACTCTGTCGAATGCGTTCGAAATATCCGACGACATCGCTCGAGATTCTCCGTAGTTCTCAATTGTCCTACTCCATACATGAGTGACATAGGACAATATATCTTCTGTCGATCTCTCTTTGCGATTGGTTATTACTAATTCTTCTGTTGGTCTCAAGGTACTTGAGTAGTTGCTGATTGACTATAATATGTTCCATGACTTTGGAGATTATTGGAAGCAAGGCAATTGGGGGAATAGTTTAAGGGTGTGGTTTACTTGCCTTTTTTAGAACAGATTGCACTCGAGCGACTTTCCAAAAGGATTGGTAAATCCTTTTTCGATCAGACAGAGAAAGAGTCTGGAAAAATGGGTATTAGTTAGTTGGCGCAGTTCTTTAACACGATACTAAAATATTGTGGCTTCTTGAAGAAATATACAAGCCCAACAATCTAATAACGCATTATTTGGTTAAGGTAGGTGAATAGTTAAGCGTAAACCTGCTGACACTAAAATGTCCACAAGGCCCCATGTTGTGGACTATATTACCTGCTTAATGCATATCTCTTATACACGTTTACTTTCAGAACTATCGTTGGGAAATTGGGTTAATTTGGGTTAGCGGAAATAGGGATTCTCTATAGCACCGACCATTAACAAGGGACTAAAAGATCCACTCTCTGTCGGCACTTTGATGTAGCACTTACAAAGGCGAGACGCTAGACTTTAGACGAGACGGGGTGAAACGTGGCACGAGGCCTGAGCGGTTAACCAGCATTTCATCAGGTTCCGCGACAGGGCAAGGAGGGAAATGCTGGGGGCGGGGCTTAGAGTAAACCTTCTAGTCTATTGTTAATGTTCGGTGCCTATACCATTGCATTTTCATCTTATTGTAACCATGAACTTTTTGAATCCATCTTTGGTTAACATAAATTGACAATTAAATGTTTGTGTATCGGCAAACCATGAGATTTTTGCAGACTTTTATTCCATAAAAAATATTAACCCTATCTTCGTTTTTTATTCTAAGAATTATGTGTTTTATATTAAAAAATAAATACAGACTATTCACTCAAAATTTCAGTTGCCAAATCCGGCAAAACTACGCGTTTCCATTGCCGATTCCGACCTCAGGTTTAACCAAGAAATCGCATATATGAAAGCAAAATAAAGAAATATATGTGTGCAGTTCCCACGCGGTAGAAGTGCTCAACTTGAATGATCGGACGCAGAAATACTACTTATTTTTTACCCTTAACACACATGTACCCACTGTATAACTGTGTTCTATCTCATTCGCTCGCATTCTACATTCTATAGATCTCTTTTTACTGTCGTTTTTCGTTTCATCGAGTCTTAGATCACACCCGTGCTAAAGAAGTTTTCACCTCAAAAATTAAATCTCTTTGTTGAAATCCGTGATGTGGTATGGTAATTTATTTATTTATTTGACTCTCTCCGTTACTGTAGTGATTTGCAACAGGATTTTGCATCTTCGGACATTAAACCAACTTCTTCTTTTAACTTTAGTTAGTAATTTAGATTAGACTGCGTTAGTTTAACGTTATTCGGCCAATTGTCATATGGCATATCGTCACATTTGGCGAGTTGGCACAATCGACTAAGCTGTAGGAAATAGATTTGAGGACTTGTTATTCGGCCAAATGTCCATTCGCCGAAGAAGATGAAATCGGCCACCATTTCATCGATTTTAACACGGTGCTCTATTTATACCTTGGACTTTTCGGCAATCTTAAAATCAATACTAAAATTTAATATAGAATTTTTCAAGTGTTTTATTTGCGCCATTTAAAAATCCACCAGTAGAATAATATTATACTATAAGTCAGTTAGTCGTTATTTTTATCCATTTAACTCTGAACGTTAGCAATTACCGACCCATTCTACAAGAGATATCACTCCAATCCCATCAAAAACGAAAACCTAACAAGAAATCAGATATTAAATTAGGGAAAATTGCTACCGACGAACCTGAATAGATCCTTAATTAGTTCTTCAAAGTTGGGAACGACATCCCATCACGCGATATCGTGCCCCGTTCATCTATAAAGCCCTTTTGGCTTCTCTATAGGGTGCCCGGATAGACAAAAGTTGTTGGTAATAGAGATTTGAAGGGATTTGGTGTCGGGGAATTAAAGGAAGTAGATTAATTGGTGTCACGGAAATAAAGATATCCAGACTATTCCAGAGTTTAAATTAAATTACGGATAATATTTTATTTCTGAATCGTTCTAAGATTCGCTTTATTTTCGATATAAATTATTTCAGTTCACCTAATGTGCTATCAGATTTGTCAAATAAAGATTTATGAAATATACAAAAAATGCAATGCCTGCAAAAACCTGATTTTATAGATGCAGTTTTTCAGAAAGTCATTTAGTTCTTGACGAACATGTAAAAGGGTTATTGACCATATTTTGACCAATAGCAAATAATATTCTACTAATATTCTTTGCCAATAGATAACCCAATTTGATGAGTTAAAAGAACGTTTAAGTTAAGAAAGTTGTAGAATATCTGTCCCGAATTTAATATCAGGAGGAACAAATGAAGCTCGAAAAAGCTGTCAAATGCCTAACGGGTTTTTTTAATAGGTTATCCTGACCAACGCATTCAACTAGATATGCTCCTTTATTTTAATGGTATATAAAAACTTTTTGAGTTTTATTAACTTATGTTTAAATATGATACCCGATGCACTCCATACCGATGACATTTGAAGTCGCAGGTATGATGGCAGGTATTTCTTCCTGCCGCAAAAGGCATCAGTTTTGCATAACTAGCTCTTTGAGGATTTTACGAATGTCATGGTGGTGAAATTTAAACTCCTATCATGTTAGGGTTGATGTTGGATATGGTAGGGACAGCCTTGCCATGGGTAACGTAGAGTGCGAGGAAAGCATTTCGGCGAGCATGTTTGCTTTTTCCTTAGCTGTAGATGCCGTGACGTCGCGTTCGTCTATCAAAGGTGAACGAACAAGATCGTTTGCAAAATATGTCGGGCATGATGGACTTTTCCGACGAGGAGGAACCTTTTAATGCAAGTGAATCAGAGTATAATGGAGATGAGGCAGAGAGCGAGAGTTCGAGCGATGAAGATATCCCTGTCAAGAAAAGAAAACATACTAGACCCACTAAAAACCAAACAATGGAGATAAATAAGAAAATGAAAAGTATCCATGGTATATATTTTTTAGCGTGAGATAATTTTATGGACGAAACCTTGGACGACACAAGGTTGAAAATTTGACCACACATGTAATATGCTCTCTACTTCTGGAAATATTACCAATCGAGTAGAGAATGAAGAAGAAACCTAACGAGTGCTCAATTTCTATTACGTCTAACCGTATTATTATTAATATTATTATTATTATTTGTATTATTATTATTATTATTATTATTACCATCATCGTTATTCACGCTAACTCAGCTTTCGCTGGTAACGATTTAGCCTGATTACTAGGCTGGGGTAACCTGGTGGAAAAACAATTCAGTTCCTCCCACTCAGGCTTCGTTCAGGAATTTGCGGGTTATATGGCATGTCTGAAGTATAACTGCCTTCTGCGCGTATGCAATGATGTTCTGGGATAATCCGAGATCCTGAAGATGTTTAGGGAGATTTTTCGAAAATGATCCCTTCAGCCGAAATTACCAGTGGGATTCTGGACACTTTAGTCAGCTGTCAGAAGTTCTTAAGCTCTACTGCAAGGTTTTCGTATTTTGTGACTTTTTCTGTTTCAGTTCTTCCGAGGTTATGAGATAGCGGCACAGCTATGTCAATGACGGTTCCAGTCTTGTTCTCCTTATTTATGATAACGATGTCCGGTCTGTTGTAGTCCACTGTTCTATCCGTTCTTATAGGCCTGTCACAATATAGTACCGCTTTATCTGTTTTCAAGACTGCTTGGGGCTGATATTTCTAATACGGTGGGCATATTAAAAGGAGTCCGTTCTTGAGAGCCAGCTGTCGCTGGATGATTTTTGCCACTTGATTGTGACGTCCTATGATCTACAGCTTGCGATGATATGCTCTATAGATTCACCCACCGCCCCACACTTCCTACACTTGTCCTCTACGTCAAGTCTTAGACAATGTTTTTCATAGTTTCGAGTTCTGATAGCCATGAATAATCCTTCGGTTTCTCGGTAGAGGTAACCTGCACCGAGCCATGCTAGTGAGGTCGACTTATCGACGTTGTCCGCTTCTTGGAAACTTAACATGTAAGGCTTGTTCCATCCAGGCACCTTGATCTTCCTGCCTTGAGCTTATATCGAACTTGAAATTGCGGTGTTGTAGATTCAGTAGCATATATCCTGGATCCTACTGGGCTGCTATTCTCCTCAGACCATCTTCGGATCTTAGCAATTGTTGCCCTATGTTCTTCTCCTAAGTTCTGCACAATTTGTAGATATTCATTATACCTCGACCGCCGCTTTCTCGGTTAAGGTATAGTCTCTTAACCGATGCATTGGTGTGCAGACATCGGAATTTAATCATCAGTCGCCGGGATAGCCTGTCGAGTCCATTTAGGTCCGCATCAGACCGCTTAAGGATACCAAAGGTGTAGGTTAAGACAGGCACTGCCCAGGTGCAGAGCGGTGATCTGGTTCTTCGATGAAAATTTGGTATTCAGAACCTTGAATACTTTCTTCTTGTACTTCTCGGCGAATATATTTTTTAGGTGCGTGTGGTCGATATGTCGGTTCTGAGGCATTCCTAAATACTTGCATGTATCTTCGGGATGCAAGTTCTCGATATCCTGGTATTGATCTTCTTCGATTTCCAGGGCGCCCTTTTTGATGTTGATGGCGTATTTGTCAAGTGCAAAGTCCAAATGATATGTTTATGTCCCTGCTGAAGATCCTAACTATGTTAATTAAAGAGTGCAGTCCAGTCTGGTTCTCTGCAAAGAGCTTTAGGTCATCCATGTACCATAGATGGGATAACCGCCGCCCGTTCCTGATCTTGAGTCTATACCCAATATTCGTGTTGTTCATTAGCGTAGAAAGAGGGTTCAAAGCCAGGCAGAACCACCTAGGTGATAAAGAGTCTCCTTGAAAAATGCCTCTGGATATCTTGACTTTACCAGCGTTGTTGTTGTTGATAAGGATATTGATCCGCCAGCTGCTCATGAGATGTTGTAGCACCGCTCTTACTTTCGGCCAAATCTTCTAAGTCGCCAGGACCTTCATCAGCCAATCTTGAGGGACCGAATCGAAGGCCTTGCGGTAGTCAATATAGCACACATTGAGATCGCTCTTCCTAAACTGAACCTGTTTTGTAACCACTGCATCTATGGAAAGTTGATATTTGCACCCGGCATTATTATTATTATTATTATTATTATTATTATTATTATTATTATTATGATTTACCGTTAAGGCATTTGCACTCCCTCTAAGGGAACCATTAACTTATCCCAGATATCTATATATTATCTATAATTTTCGGACGGTACGGGCTGTTGCGAGAAGTACTGCTTTCTGCATCAATTTGAAGAGATGTTTGCTCAGTCCGAGTTCCTTGATGTTTATTAACGGGATCTTCGAAATGAGTCCTGTTGATGACACAATGATTGGCACCGTTTTTACTCTCTCTATTCCCCATTGTTGCCGGATTTTCTCTTGAAAATCTCGTTATTTGGCGATCCTTTCGGCGTGCTTGACCTGTAAATTGTTGTTTTTTGGTATGGTGATGTCGATCAGCGTGGCTTCCTTGGCCCGTTTAACTAGAAGAATGATGTCCGGTCTATTGTGGGTCGCCGTCTGGTCAGTAAGCATTGTACGGTCACAATAGATCTTATAGATGTTATTTTCTAAAACAGATTCGGGAGTGTATTTATAGTAACTTACCTTTTCCGTCTGCAGCAGCAGTTCCACGTGATCCTGGGTAGCCTCATTCGCATGCCTCCTATGTAAGGGCCTTTCCTTTCACTCTCGTATTTTCTCAAGGTCTGTATGATGGCGGTCTTGAACATGATGTTCTTTTAAAAGCAGTGGTGTAGAGTCATCTGCGTTACAAACTGCCCTATGAACTTCTGAGGAATTCGCTTTCCTGTGAAAATAATTACGCAAATTATTTATTTGTCGATCCAATTGTTTACGTAGATCTGTTAGACCTCTTTCACCTAGATGTCTTAACAAGGTTGTTCGCTCCACTGCGCTCCTCGGGTGGTGTTTGTGTGCTCTTATAAGTAAGGTTCTTGTTTTCCGCTGGAGATTTTCAATGTCAGTGCCGGTCCATGCTACCAATCCAAACGAGTATCCAAGAACTGAGACGGCATAAGTGTTGAGAGCCTTGGAGAGATTTTTGCTGTTGAGTTTTTGCCATTAATATTATTATTATTATTATTATTATTATTGATATTATTATTACTTATTTGTTTTTTAAGCTTGCAATACCCGTATTAGTGTGGCCATAGAAAATGTAGTAAGATCAAGAAACTTAGACGATATGGACAGGAGTGATATGGAAAACGAAATGTCAGATAATGAAAACAACGGAACAGCTGCATTTACTTGGGATACGTTTATGTCGTCGAGGTTAAATATATTTGATTTTAGCGAAACGAAGTCAGGCGTAACTGAAGATATAGTTCTGAACAACATGAAAGAAAGAAAAGAAACTGATTTTTATAAAATTTTCATAACTGATGACCTAATCAATTATATGGTAACCGAAACAAACATCAGATACGTTTAATGTATGAGGTCACATGCTAATAATTTACCACATGCTCGCATAAAAAGTTGGCATGATACTACTTATGACGAAATGATTTTTTTTGTCGGCAATATTGTGGATGGGAATTGTCCGGTTACCTCAAGTTAGGGATTATTGGTAAAAAATGACATATACACGAATAACGTAAACTCTATTTTATCAAGACACACGTTTGAAATACTAGTAAGGACATGGCATTTATGTGACAACTCCTATCTTCTAAAAAAATATTATCGGCTATACAAGATCACACCCTTGATAAATATGCTAGTAGAACGTTTTCAATACGTTTATGTACCAGAAGAAAATGTTTGTATCGATGAGACACTAGTTCCGTTTCGTGGCCGTCTGAGCTTCACACAATATATGTATTCCAAATAAGCTGCAGAAATTTGGAATAAAATTGTATAAATTGTGTTTCCAAGGCAGTTATACATATAACCTGAAGGTATATTGTGGCAAACACAAAACTGTCGATAATTGTTATTTATGCAACAAATATGTATTGAATGGGAATATTGTGGCATGAGCCGTAGGCGAATGCGACAAACCCATGAATAAAAAACGGACTTTACACATAAGTAGCATACAAAGTTTTTCTACTATCAAAAAATATGTGCAAAAATAAATATATTATTAAATTACTTTACGCACTAGTGCGTAAAATAAATTATTTAACGTATTGCATTAATATCAAATAATATATTAGATTTACTTTACGCACTGTATTATGTTGGGGTGTGAAACCTTCGGCGAAATCAACTAAAACAGAGTTTTATCCACAATACCGAAACAGAATTTTTACACTCGACGCGCGTTTCGCTAACCATGTTAGCACCATCAGGATATGATTAAAACTGTTGTAGTCATCTCCTAATGATGCTAACATGGTTAGTGAAACGCGCGCCGAGTGCAGAAACTGTTTCGGCATTGTGGATAACACTCTGTTTTACGCACTGCATTAAAAATAGTGATGGGCTAATTCAAATGAAAAATAACCTGTTATCCGGTTATTAAAATAACCTGTATTATTCGGTTTTCATTCCACAAGTATTCGAATGAAAAATAACCTAAACCTGATACGTACGAATTCAAATACGAACACGAAGGAATAAACCTCGCTGTCGCGTCGTGTCGATCCGTCGAATGATCAATGAGCAAGGAGCGGTTTTAATTTAGTTATGAGTTATGAAGCAAGTTTCGATGTTTTAGCTCGAATAAAAGACGGGTTTTAAAATTTCAAATGTACCGGTAGGATGTGAAATTGTGGAATGTGGAAGCCGAACTTGGGGGGTTATAAACTAGCGAATATTAAGTTAAGATTACATAATTTACTATTATTGCGTACCTAACATAAAAAAATATCCAATTTTCGGTGCCTGAACGCCTAAAAAGTGCAAATACAGCAATTTGTTGACATCTTCAAAGAATCAAAGTAAAAGGCGGTCGCTTTTGATCCGGCCGGCCGATATTTTTTGTTGCGATTAGCAAGCAGCCCCACATATTTCTTATTTCTTTCATACACTTCTTCGTAATGAATACGGCCTGCTTTCCAATACATAACACCAATTATCACCTAATGTTTGTTTAGTTTTTAGGTAATATATTGGAATTTAGAATGTAGGAGCATACATAAGTCGTAATATAACTATAACAATATAATATGTACTATTAATTATTAATATTATTATAGTACTATAAATACATCGTCAGAGAGAAATACTTTTTTGAAAAGTAGATTTTTAATAATTATGTTCATTACATGTAATCAACACATCCAAGAATCATATTTGGGAGTTTAAGTATTTTTGATTGAAAAACGTAAAATGGTGTTTATTATATTTTGTTCAATAATATTGCGTAATCAAATATTTACTCGTATTCTATTGATATTTACGTATTTATTAAGTCATGCTTAATGAGACAATTACAGCAGTTACAAGTTACGAAAAAGATGCCGATGACGCTGAACCTCCTTCCTAACCGGCTGCGATCGCTAACCTGAATTTATTCGAATGATTATTCAAATAATCATTCGGTTATTAATATTATTTGAATACAAATAATTCAGTTATCAAAATAATTCGGTTATGCCCATCACTAATTAAAAAGATATATTTTACGAACCTTAGAGAATGCGTAAAGTGAGTATTTTACGCACGGTAGTAGAAAAAAATATTTCCGGTGCCACTAACACTTTTCTGGAGCTGTCAGAAAATTTACTTGTCAAGGAGTGGACTATTTACATAGTAGCATATCTTTAGCATACAAGCTTTAGAAGAGGCAATCTCATTTAATGGGGACATTACGTTCAAATAGAAAAAATAATCCCCTGGAAGTTTTGAAAGCATAGTTGGAAAAGTATCAGTCTACTAGTTTACAAGGTAATACAGGTTGTACTGTTTTGAAATGGAAGGACAAAAAGATGTCTTGATGATTTCAAAAACACACGACAATTCAACGGCTCCTGTAAGAAAACGAGGGGAGAAAATAGAAAAACATACAATAATTTTCGATTACAATCAATGCAAAAATGTATAGATCTTTCTGATCAACTGTGCAAGCATATTCTACCAGTTTACGCAAAGGAATCAAATGCTGACAGGAACTGCGATAATAAATGCGTATGGTTTACATCAGATTGTGACAAAGAAAAAATGTCCATCACTAAGTTCGAAGAACAAGTTGTCACTCAGCTTTTAGACGAAAGTTTGACACGACCTTTCCAGCCTAATCAACGCAAATCATGTTTTAGTTGATGATAATAAAAATAGGAGATGTTCTGAAAGACTGTAGAACAGTCATGATTGGAAATATGCCCAAGCTACATCTGCTCAAACTTGCCACAAATGTAATGCTTGTAAAAATTTTATTGTTTGAAGTGTTTTTTTACTTATAAATTACCCATAAATCAGAAGTAATACAATAAAGATTCTTAGAAAGAATATTGTGTTGTGTACTTAAAAAAAATATAATAAAATGTTATTTTCTTCTCAAAAAATGTTCTTAATTGCCACAAAAAAAAGCTTTCCGAAAACAAATTTTGGACCAATGGGCCATGCTCTATAAGTCCCCTATACATATTAACGCGCGCGTTGTATCTTTTTAAATTCAGCTAGCCTTAAGCAAAGGTCTTTCTTTGAATCCGTTCGGATACAGATGACCTAAATGATCAGGGTCACTTGTATGCAAAAAGAGGCAAATGGCGCTTAACGTGTTAAGAATCTATGTTTAGGAATTACCTACACCCTAAAGTAAACAGTACTTAGGAAACGCCTTATAAATTTATTGCATATTAAACTCTCTTTAAATGGTTCAACAACCTTTGAAATATTGTTCTCTCAACCCGAATTTAATAAAATCTCATCAAACCCGCGTGTGTACTTAGAATTTATGGCCCACTAATGGCCCACTTAAGACGCAAAGATGCCGTATATCTGTCCTTAGCACTTGTGCATTGCCTTGTATGAAACCACCTTACACAAAGTGGTTTTGTACTACAAGAATTTCGAGGGGTTATTACCCCAGAGGTAGCTAACTTGAAATAGTTAATTAATAGATAGTGATTTCGTGTGTACTAGGATCTTGCATTATATCAGTCAGAGCTTTAATAGGTTGAAGATTATAGATCATAATTGTATGATTAATTAGTGTACTTATATTTTAATGATAGACCTGCTAATTGAATTATTTTTTTCGGTTATAGCTGTTTGATAAAACTTATGCAGGGTTTTTCCAAGGAAACGAACATTGCTATTTAAATAAGTAGTATAGGCATATTTTAGAATTAAATATTACTTTACAGGGTATCTCAAAAACGTTAGACATATACCATCTGTGACTAACCAAAAATATTTTTCTATTATTGAATTTTCTTTAAATACTGCACAGTGTGTAAAAATCAAATTTATTTATTTTTAGAAATAAAGTTACCTAAACAAAATTATTTTATAAGGATTAAAAGTGCATAACTTTTTAGGAGCATTTTTTGCAGATGCGACTGCAAAATTGCGAGTAAAAAAAGCACTTTTAGTCCGTATGATATATACTATTTTTTCTCCA
>MU183921.1:86146-97039 GCA_016904865.1 Pissodes strobi
AATACATTTATATATATACAAGGTGTTGCAGAAATGAGTGACAGGTTAAAGTTATATTTTTTTAAATAAAACGCCTTGTATATTGTTAATTTTTTGGGATCTCCTCAAAATTCTGAGTATTGTGTACTATGTAATAGTTTTCGACATATTCGCATTTTAGCTAAGCGATTACATTCAAAAAATATATTCTAGATTCCAGTTCTTAGGTGATCGTGAATTAGGCGGTTACCAAGAAATAAAATCTTTGATTATTACTGACAGTTAGAAATTTAGTAAATAAAAATTTTTCGATAAAAATGCCTTATTCGGAAAGGGAAAAATAGTTAATTTTAGAAACATTTACTAAAACAAATAATAGTGTTAAATTAGCTCAAAGAACACTCCGTAGAATTAACCCCCGGATGCATTTTTCAGACAAAATAACATTTCATCGAATCTATGAAAAGTTTCAACAAACGTCCAGTCTAGCGAGAAAGAAGAGAACAACGAGAAGAGATGAAAATAGTGATTTAAATATACCTACTACTAAGAGTTGAAGAAAATCTAAACATTTCTGTAAGAAGAATATCGAAAAGTTTAAAAGAAGAGCTTGATGATTCAAAAAATACTTCTTATGGGAGGACTCAAAACACTCTTAACAAAACAGTATATAAAGCTTTCAAAATTATAGGCCCACCACAAAATTAACGCCGAGACTACGAGAAAAAAGAGTTGAATTTTGCCAAATTATGTTCGAGAAAATAAATTTAAATAATAGATAAACTGCTCTTCAAAAGTTAAGGATAGCTTGAATTTCAGGTAAAGTTTAAATGAGGATTTCTCACATAAAAATTAAATAAGTTTGAAATGTATACTAGAGACTTAAAGGCGGTACTTTCAGCTTTAAGTTGCCATGTCAGGTCAGGCCAATGATGACATTACGGATTAGATACAGGGTGACAAGTGAAGGAGAGCCGAAGAAACGAATTTATGATGTTGTGTAACTTTTTTAGAAACAACTGCAGATTTTTTATGATGGTGGTTTTAGAATGCCTGTGTCAATATCTCGGAACTGATTTTGAATTTTTTTCAAATTATTATTTTTTACAAACTTATGTAGATTTTTTGGAAATTTGTATATTCTAATTTCAATACTCTAATTGGTAATATTACTGATTCAAATTGGGCAGAAATGCATGATTGCACTTCATTGAAAGTGGGGTGTAATTTAATTTAATTTAAGTATACAGGGTAACTCGCGTGGTTGGTATAAAGTCAATGGCAATTTTTTCTTATGGTACATCCTGTATAATTTTTGGATTTTCAAATTTTCCTTAAAATTCTAGACATATACTCAAAAGCGGTCTTATCGTGCGAGTCCAAAGGTCACATTTTTCATTAAATGTCATTCCTTTGAAAGATTTTACACGCAAAATCTGCCACGAATGAAGTTTTTACTGAAATTTGTGACCTTTGGACACGCACGATAAGATCGCTTTTGACTATATCTGATTTAGCATACTACATTTTTCCGGATGGTGTCAATGGTTGTGCCACCTAGCAATGGGAAACGTTTTGTCAACATGACGGAATTGCAAATTAATTTCTCTAAGTGTCACTCTGCCCAGGAGAAAGTTAAGTGCTGCTCAATCTAATATGGCAATTGGAATGATTACTGCTGGGCAGAATCAAACAGAAGTTGCTGCTTATTTTAATGATTCGCAAAGTGTCATATCTCCATTAGTCAATAGGCATGCTGAAAACGGAAGTATTTCGGAAAGGCCTAGGACTGAACGGCCTAGAGTTACTACCAGGGCAGAAGATAGGTACATAACAATATCAGCACGAAGGGTAGCCCTTAGCACCTGTAGGATACTTAGATAGCAACTCCAAAATGCAACAAGATTACAGGTTTCATTATCAACGGTGAGAAGGCGCCTCACTGAGATTGGCTTAAGTTCTAGGCGTTTGTTGAGGAGAATTCCCTTGACTCTAGCCGATAGACGGCGTCGACTGGAGGGAGCGAGTTCATTGGGTAGAAGAGTGGAAATCTGTACTTTTCACTGACGAGTCTCGCTATGGAAGATTTTCAGTATGGGCTTTTCCCTTAACGCCAAGAAATCGTCGATCAGTGCAGGAAGTACGTCCTTTCCGTGGAGGTACAATAACCGTTTGGGCTGGAATTAGGTACAATACCAGAACACAGCTGATGGTTTTACCTGGGAACATGAATTCTCAGAAATACCTGGAGGAGGTAATTAACAATGTTCTGCCAGTTTTTCAGTATGCATTTGGTAATGGTTTCCAATTTCTTGATGATAATGCTCGTCCTCATCAAGCCGCTCGAGTATTGGCAGTGCTGGCCATCCATGATATTCAGCACCTTCAACTGTCACCCCGCTCGCCTGACCTCAACGTAATCGAGCACGCTTGGAATCAACTACAAAGAGCATTGGATAACCACCAACCATCCCCCGAAACCATGCAGCAGCTCAGAAAGCTGTTGCCACTGCTTTGGAGTGGTTTAGGTCAGCGTATTTTCAACAAATTGATTGAAAGCATGCCAAGGCGGTGCACGGCAGCGATACAGGCCCGTGGGGGCTACAGATTGTACTAGCATCTCAGTTTGTGTTTTCATTGAAATAAAATTTGTTTTTCATAATTGTTGATTTTAATTTTTTGCATCATAGCCGAAAAATGTTAGTTTGAGTTGGGTCATATTCACAAATTATCCGGAAAAATTCGTACTTCCGGTTTACTGGTAAGTTAATGTCAGAATAAAGCTTATTAAAATCTAAGACAGGAATGTGAAAGGCATT
The DNA here is from genome assembly GCA_016904865.1 of Pissodes strobi. Lineage (NCBI taxonomy): Eukaryota > Metazoa > Arthropoda > Insecta > Coleoptera > Curculionidae > Pissodes > Pissodes strobi. The sequence continues at coordinate 88,945 of MU183921.1, forward strand.
TCACTCTAAGTCAAACCGTTTAGATTCTAGAGGGGTTTAGAGTGACTAAAATGTCACTTTTCAAACGTCGATATTTCGAAAACAATTGAATTTAGGTATAGGGTATGCTAAATGAGATATGTCTATAATTTTAAGGAGAATTTAAAAATCCAAAAATTATACAGGATGTACCATAAGAAAAATTTGCCAATGACTTTATACCAACCATGCGAGTTACCCTGTATACCTAAATTAAATTAAATTACACCACACTTTCAATGAAGTGCTATCATGCATTTCTGCCCAATTTGAATCAGTAATATGGCCAATTAGAGTATTGAAATTTGAAAATACAAATTACCAAAAAATCTACATAAGTTTGTAAAAAATAATAATTTGAAAAAAATTCAAAAACCGTTCCGAGATATTGACACAGGCATTCTAAAACTACTATCATAAAAAATCTGCAGTTGTTCCTAAAAAAGTTACAGAACATCATAAATTCGTTCTTTGTGCTCTCCTTCACTTGTCACCCTGTATCTGATCCGTAATGTCATCATTGGCCTGACCTGACTTGACGACTTAAAGCTGAAAGTACCGCCTTTAAGTCGCTAGTATACATTTTAAATTTATTTAATTTTTATGTGAGAAATCCTCATTTAAACTTTGCCTGAAATTCAAGCTATCCTTAACTTTTGAAGAGCAGTTTATTTGAGAAATGTATTTTGGACCGACGACGAGTCATCTTTTGCAACTAGTGGCATGATAAACCTCTTCCAAAAGTAAAAAATCCAACTAACTTTGGTGATCTAAGAATAATTAGTATTTTACCGGCTTTATCAAAAGTTTTTGAAAGGGTTCTGTATAATCAGTTGATTGAGTATTGTAATGTGAATGAAATTATCTCGGATAATCAGTGTGGCTTTAGAAAGTACTTAAGTACTGATGTTGCCTTGATTAGCGTTACTGATGACATAATAACGTCAATCAATAAAAAGTTATCTACTGCATAGGTTCTGTTGGACTTTTCGAAAGCGTTTGACACGATTAACCATGAACTTTTATTGGCAAAACTCAAATTTTATGGATTGCTTGATGGTTCAGTAAACTTGGTAAAATTATATCTTCATAACAGATTTCAAAAAATATTGTCTAACGATTCTTTTTCCGAGGAAGCTAGAATTTTATCAGGCGTACCTCAAGGGTCGATCCTCGGACCATTATTGTTTATTATCTATACTTCAGATATACTAAAATCATTAAAATACTGTAAACTAAAAGTTTTTTCCGATGATACTCAGATTTATCTTCACCTAGATCATGAGGATTACTTAAATGCATATTCTTTAATATACCATGACCTGAATTTACTTAAACAACTATCTTCTGAGCATAACCTAAAACTTAACCCTCTTAAATCAAATGTTATGATTTTTGGTCCCAAAAAAGATTTTCTTAAAAATAATTTAAATGTCCTATTAGATAATGATTCTCTTGCTAAGGTTGATCGTGTGAAAAATTCGGGTATTGTATTGGATACTAAGTTGAGGTTCAGGGAATATATTAAATTCTAATTCAAAAGTCATTTTTGTCGTTGAAAATTTTATATAATAGTCTTAGTTTTAGTTTTCACTTAAGAAAAATGCTTTGTCAATCTCTGGTTCTATTGTGATTTTATTTATGGTCCTTGCTTGGATACTGTTGATAAAAATCGTATTCAGAAAGTTCAAAACACTTGCTCGCGGCTAATATTTGGATTACGAAACTATGACCACATTTCACATACATTTAAAGAACTTAACTGGTTGAGGATGGACAGGCGCAGAGACTTACATTTGGGTAGTTTTTTGTTTAAAGTGTTATTAAACCCCTCCCTTCCCTCCACTTTACGGAGCAAATTTATATCCCGTTTAAATGTTCACACGAGTGATCCGGTTTACGGGGAAGATGACACTTCCCCATCATCGGACTGCTATGTTTCAACGCTCGTTTACGTACAATGCCATTAAACTCTACAACAACTTACCAACTGAATTATTAACTTTAGATCAGAAGTCATTTAAATCAGAATTTAAGAAATATTTATTACATTTGACGTTCAACCCGTAATGTAGGCCTCCAAATATTTTATTATTAACTATTGCATATGTATTGGATTAAGGATAATGTTTTTGTTTTTTGTTGTTTTTTTTTAATCTGGGTACTTATGAATTTTCTATGAATTTATTTTAGTTAATTTTGTATATTGTAGCTTAAGTGTATGACCGTTAAGTAGGGTTCAGTGGAGTAGCTCTCATAGCTAGACTGCGCCCTACTTCTCCGGTACTTAATTATATTGAAATATGTTTGTAAATTACAACTGTAAATTTTGAATAAAAGACATTTATTATTATTATTATTATTATTATTATTATTATTATTATTATTATTATTATTATTATTATTATTATTATTATTATTATTATTATTATAAACAGGAAAAATGCCAGACACTGGGCCACAGTAAATCCCCACTGCTACAGGGAATTTATATTTCAAGGTCGCCAAACTGTCAATGTATGGAGTGCTATTTTAAACAACAAAATAATAGGCCCACATTTCTTCAACGCTACTTTAAACGGAAATGGTTATTTTAATTTTCTCCAGCAAGAACTAGAGGACTATTTCGATGCGCTTCCGTTGAAACAAGAGAGAAACATCGTCTTCCAACAAGATGGCGCTCCACCTCACACTGTAGTAGCTGCTAAAACCTATCTAAGTCAAAGGTTCAATGGATGGATTGGAAGGGATGTACCAATAAAATGGCCACCTAATATCCCTGACTTGACGCCGATGGATGCATTTTATGGGGAACGCTAAAAATTCGAGTGAATGCAAATTCCATTGAAAATACTGAATATTTAACAGAACTTAGAAATAAGAATTCTAAATGAAGATTATACCCAGTCTATCATCACCGCATTAGAAAGGTTACGAAGAATGTATATCAGATGTACTGAAGAAAACGGGGGCTCAGTTGAGCAATTTAATTTGTAAAAACTACATGATTTCTTGTATCGTTGTTCTAGATATTAAATTTAAACATTATTTTCGATTTTGTTTCTTTCTAACTGTAAAATAAAATCATTGATATGTTTTTATCGAAAAGATCAAAAGAAGTGGTCTCGTATTGTAGTTGCCTAATTCACTAACCCAAACTAATTCATGGTCACCTAAGAACTGGAATCTAGAATATTTATTTTTGAATGTAACCACTTAGTTAAAATGCGAATATGTCGGAAACTATTACATTTAGGTATAGGACATGTTATAGAAAAAATATTCAGAATTCTTAGAAGATCCCAAAAAAATTAACAATATACAGGGTATTTCATTTAAAAAGATATATCTTTAACCTGTCACTCATTTCTGCAATAATACCTTCTATATCAAAAATAAATAAATGACAGTTGTGCGTTTGTTACAGATATTGCTGACACTCCTGCTCTAAATATTGCCCGAATATAATATGTTAAAAATGACAGTCAATTGTAACTTTGAAAATAAGTATAGAGAAAAATGTGCATTTAATTTTTAAAAATGCCCCTGTGGAAAAAGTTCTGTTTGTTTTTCGAGGCAAAAGTAAAATTGCCGTTTTTGAAAGATTACCGCGCTCTGTTACGCGTCGCGCGGTAACATTCTTTCTCAAGCGGCAATTCGTTACTTTACGCTCTAAATACACAAATAACTATTTTCTATCGAAGAAATGACCTATGTTTAATCCTAATTTTGATTTCAACATAATATTCTAGGCTTATTTGCACCATTGGCTTTGCTTCAATCAAACCATTTTGATTCAAAAGGGTGTCCATAGTTCGCAAATATGATTTCTCAAACCCCAATACTTCGAGCATAATAACAGAAATTATTCCGTTTAATTTTTCTTTTGTTTTTGTAAATATCACGTGTCCACAATATCCAATTATCCTGGTAGGATTTGGATCGTTTGAAATAATTTTGTAGCTTTAGTTAATAGTAACAAAGTTAGCAACAGGGCCGTCTCGAGTTTGAACCTATATTGAACTTTTTATGCAGCTATGGTATTTCTTAAATTAAGTTATTTCTCTGTATGAATCCACCTATGGATTCATGATTTTGCTCAGGTAAGTTTGAAGGATTATGAAACACATAGATAGGTACAATATGTGTATTCCTATCCATGGATAAGACTGAATGCAATATTACAAGGTGGATGAAAATATGAAACCGCTTAGAAAGAAGAGATTCAAAAAATTATAAGGCACGTAATGATTTTTAGATCAGTTTTGCCAGGGGTATTAATGACTTAAAAAGCGACAATAAGAGAAACTACCGTAACATTTGACATAATGGTCGCATGTATACTTAAATAAAATAGAAAAACGTTCCCAAATACTCATGTATGTACGGCCATCCGAGTTCGATTCCCGTCGATGGCAAGAATTTTGTTAAAGGTTATGTTTGTTTCTTTATGTAAATTTGGGTTAGTGGGTTAGTTGGTAAATATTTACTTTGAGCACTTTTCGAATTTTGCAAAAAAAATGTATGTGACGTGTAGAGGACAGTATTAGAAGTGTTTTGTGACACGTTACATATTGTGCAAAACACTTTTGACGCCAAAAATTGAAAAATAAAAATCATAAGTGAGGCCATTTAGTAAGACATTTAAACGCGAACTCTCCCAATTTGACGTTAATAATGAAATTTACTTGCAATGTTGTCACACTTGACTAACATTCTTGATTTTCAAGTAGGTAAATCTCCCAGGGCAGATGCATGGAATATCAATTATTGAAATTACTTACATGGAAATGGATGAAGCACTAATGGATAAAGCGCCTCTGCATTGTTCCAAAAAACGTGGAATCGCTTTGTATATTCCCCGATTATATTTCCTTTTCTCAATTTTCGCCTCGTTTCTACAATTTTTCCTTCGCCCCCAATGATCTCACTGTGTCTTCATTACCCAAGCTAAGCAAAACCAACCCAAACTAACCCAAACTAATTGAATCTAACCAAAACTAACCCAGACTAACCCTAATTAAGCAAAGTAAAGAGACAAGCGCGCGTAACGCGCGCTTGTGTTTTCACTAACTCATACTAAGCAAAACCAACCCAGACTAACCAAAACTAACCCAGACTAACCCTAATTAACCAAAGTTATTACCCGAAAGAAGCAAAACCAACCGAAATTAACCAAAATTAACCCAAACTAACCCAAACTAACCCAGACTAACCCTAATTAAGCAAAGTAAAGAGACAAGCGCGCGCTTATCTCTTCACTAACCCAAGCTAAGCAAAACTAACCCAAACGAACCCAAACTAACCAAAACTAACCCAAACTAATCAAATCTAACCCAAACTGACCCTAATTTAGCAAAGTAAAGAGACAAGCGCGCTACGCGCGCTTGTCTCTTTCTTAACTTAAACTAAGCAAAACCACCCCAGACTAACCCTAATTAATAAAGAAGAGACAAGCGCACTACGCGGGCTTGTCTTCGGTATCCCAGATTAAGCAAAAATAATCGAAAGTAACTTTAATTAACCAAACACGAGCATTGAGACGAGTGCGCTATGCGCTTGACCAACCCCGCCTAACACAAAACCATAATTATCCCAAATTAACAAAACGAGCGCGCTACGCGTGGTACTTTCTTAACTAATCCAAATATACCAAACAAGGGCGCATTTGTCTCTCTCTCTCTTGGTCGTTAAATAGCGAGCGTCTTGCGTAACTCAAAATAGCATAGCGAATTATTATTATTATTATTTATTATTTTAATAAATACAAAGTACTTCTGAATCACCATGTATAAAGTGTTGGTTGAATGTATCCAACAAGATACCGTATTTTAGAACCGAACAGAAATTACACTTGGCAACACCTATTCGTAGAATGACAGCTGGCTGAGCCGTGCTAAGCTAACTAGATGATAGATCACATAATTTAAGAAATCGAAATGCTGAAAGCTGAAATAGTGTCATGTTGACGTGCCAGAAATGTTATCATTTTAAAATGCAAAAGAAAACAGTTATATTTTTGGTTTTTAAGAAAAGAAGCTGGTAAAAGTTTTTTTTTGAGACTACTATTACTTATTCTTGTATCGCTATTACGCCTGCCTTGTTTTTTCTTGCATTTTCCAGATCCGTTTGGACCATTGCGTTGTGTGCGTGAAGAAAGGTGAAATAATGAGTGTGCGAGAGCGAGATAGTATAAGTTTGGAACATGTCGGATGGTTTAACATAACTGCATTTTGTAAACTTTGTTATTTTTTTCTGATAAGTAGAAACATTTGCGCAACATTTAATGTGTGGGAGATGGTAAGAGAAGTAACGTAGAATATGTCAGTATTTTTATTTTTGTGGTAGCCAATAAGTGCGCAAAGTAAATATTGACCGGTTAGTTTATTTTATTTAATACTTTTAAACAAAATAACACGTCTTCAGATGAACTTTAAGTCAATATAAGAAAGCCAAATGAATAAACTCTGAAAATCCATGCAAAATTAAAAAGTTACATCGAATTGAAATTTACCTAAAAACGTGGATATCTCACTATGTTGTTAACTAATTTATTCTCAGTATCGGCCTAGAGAACACTTACCTGTTCATTCCATTACGTACATGGGTATATATACATATATTTAATATTTAGGGAAAAGTTATTTAAAAATTCAATATCGCCACTAAACTAAAACATCTTAGCATTGTCACCTATTTACTTAGAAAGTAAAATGCAAAACATCTCCCGGCGACCCTTCAACAATAATACCGAATGTCAACTGTCATCAAAAATCCAACAAGCTCCTGCGATGAGAAGACAGACATCCATACACAAGTGGTCTTGTTGATAAAAGATTTTCCCACACTCCTTATCGTTTTTTAGTCGCAGAAGGCACTGATGCGCTTTTGTTTTATGTTTTATGCCAGTCGATAAGACAGGAATTGTTATTGCTTTTGTTTATTATTGATGAGTGTCAATTTTTGATTTTAGTGTGATCGCAATTAATCCGCTTTATGGGCGATCCATATAGAATCGCGTGCGATTGCAAAAATGATATTAGTATTAGGAACAATGTTGTCAATAATAATTGTCACTAATGAAATAGATTTGGAGGTAAATGATTATAATCGTGCTCAGATCTGAAAACTGCTATATAGCTGCATGTTTTGTTTTTTCTTGAGCCGTTTATAATATAATTTGTTTCACTAATCTTGGGTATAGGCTCTTAAATTAAAATTGCCCCTCAACCAAGCCAACGATATAGTTCTGCATATTTCTTTAGGTCAATGTATGCTAAATATGGAATCATGCTGTTTTATTGCAGTGTCAATATTTAGAGACGAATTGCGTTCACTATTATTATAAGATAGCTGTAAATCCCCGAATCGTTAAATCAAGGACCATCGCTGTTTATAAACATTCAAGGTGAAATATTTATAGTACAATCGGAACGCAAATTTCCTAAGGGTTACCTAATAGATATTTAGTTTCTTGCTTATTCGGCGGCTAAATAAATATAGTACCTATAAATACCAGGAATCCGTTTTTCCCGGAAGGAATAAAAAATATTTCACTTAGATAGAAACTAGATTTGCCATGCAACAACAACTTGCTATTAGTTTATTTATTTAGGCATTCTTACCTTGTTATTATAAGCAAATAGATTATGAGGTAAGGTAGGTACTCAATGTTCTTTACATGCTTATCAGTTTTGATAAGCATATTTGTTGCCTTCACATCACAGATTTTCGCGGTTAAATAATAATTAAATAATTTAAATTGCCCTTTTTTTAGGTGATGTTATAAAGCTCAAGTTTCTTAGATACGTAAAAACATCATGGTATCGAAGTCTTTATGAATGATATAAATAAACAGAGTTAATGTCTTATGAAGTCAAATGTGACGTGTTCAACTATTTTATATGGGTACTTACTTTGGGATTTTGAGGAGGCATTTGATAGAATCCAACATTCAAAGCTTCTCTAGATTCTGAAATAAATGGCATTCGGCGACTGGTGTCAGACAAAATATTAGAAAAATTTCAAGTAACTGGTTCTCCAGAAACGTCTAATGTGCCATCGACCGTGGGACACC